>CAKNWT010315847.1:0-19461 GCA_932066315.1 Andricus coriarius
GCTGACGCGAATTGGGCAGAAGATAAATCTGACAGAAAATCAAATAGTGGTTATTTATTTCAACTTTATGGAGCATCTATAAGTTGGGCATGCAGGAAGCAAACTTATGTTGCTTTATCATCAACTGAAGCAGGATACGTCGCACTGGCGGAGGCGTGCCAAGAAGGAATTTGGATTCGACGACTATTGGAAGATATGCAACAAAAGCAACAAGGACCAACAGTTGTTTATGAGGACAATCAAAGTTGCTTAAAATTAATCCACAACAAGAAATTCAGTCATCGTACAAAACATATAGATACCAAGTACCATTACGTCAAGAATTTGAAGGACCAAGGGATCATGGAATATAAGTACTGTCCAACAAATGAAATGCTTGCAGATTTATTGACAAAGCCGCTAAATGGAACCAAGCTCAGATCTATGCTTCAGATGTGTGGTTTATTTCATCAATAATACCGCAAATATCGTTGAGGAGGGCTGTTGGAGTATTTCGACACATATAAGCATCGATATTTGTGAATTAAGAACTGATGGTGTCTGGTGACCGTCTGGTTGCCATGCGGGAATGGTACGTGACTAATATCTCAACCGGAGCTCTGTCGGTCCGTCTACTTGTCGATCAGTCGTTTCAAACCTCTCTAACGTATCGCTTCAGTTTTTTATGTATCTTACACTTTCATATTATTTTTTAAATAAACCTGACTTTTATACCGAATACGTTTTACTTCCTTTTTTATATAACTAACAGGTTAATGGCCCAGTGTCGGTGACCCAAAAGTCCGTGTCTAAATCTCAGTGTGAAGTGCACATCACGGATTAGGTGAACAGTTAAAGTTTTAAGTGTGAGTTCAAATTTTTTCTATCGTGAATTGACAGTTATCAGAATAAAGAAAAAATGTCAGACAGATTGCGTGTGCTTGTTGACAAGTTGAACTATGGGACGTTTTAGGGATATTTAAATCTTTCAAGAGGGATGTCAAAATTTTTTATACCACGCAAAAATAGAACCATGAAATAGAGAACTTTAATTTTTTACAGTGTACTTACGCCTGTTTCATAAGCATAGGCAGAGATATAATCTAGCCATTTTTGGTGGCCAACGGTCTGATGCTTGAATGTTATATGATAGGGACGCTCTGTACTAAGTGTTTCCTGTAGTACAGCAAAATCCCCTTGAAACAAGTACGGGTGAACAACGCGATTATGAACTTTTGCGAGTATTTTGCCTTTGTGCCTAATTTCTTTACCAGGGGGAATTTGGAGTCCCTCTATGTGGGATAGATCAGCTTCTTCAGCTTCATCTCTAGGAGCTCCGCCGCTAGATCCACGTTGACTGGATTCTGTAAAAATACAATAGAAATGTATAAAGTATGTCATACTCTTTTGCAGGGGTCGGAAACCTTAATTTGTATAGGGTCCGGGGACCTAAATGGTCAAGCAAGGGTCCGGTCCCGTCGCAAACCCTAAAGAATTTAAAAGGTTCGGTTTCGGACTCGCACCCTTAAGAAATTAAAAGGTCCGAGCCGGACCAGAATCCTTAAGGAACCCTTTAAACCCCCGTCCAACTTAAAAGGTTCCGATCCCTGGTCTTTTGGGTGGTGGGGTACGTCACATTTTCTAAAATGATATCTTTTTAAATCTTTTTAAACATCTTTGATTTTACAAGAAACTCTGTCAAATACTTGAAAGTACCCGAAAAGTTTCAAAATTACTTGAAATTGTTGAAATTCGTTGAAATTCACTCAAATCTATTAAAAGCCCTTGAATTTTGTTGAAATACTCTGAAATCTCTGGAAAACTCTTCAGTCTTGAATGCCTTATAGAATCTTCAAGTTTATTTCGAAATCCTTTGAATTCCTTAAATATTGTAAAATTGTTAGTCAACCAGCGAAGAAGTTTAAAAATATTTTTAAAGGCAAAGCGAAAAAATACTTGCATTATGAACAATTTGCAAAAATATTAACATTAATATCATTTGTTTCAAAATGCACTGTAACCTGGATTAAAGAAAACCGGATTCACGACGTTCCTAGAATTTCAGTTCTTGGCATTTTGGTGATGCGAGGACCGCGGGAGTGAAATAGAGGCAGTGCTTAGTCATTCGTGACCATCAGAATGGGGTCAGTACTCTCAGTGCATTAGTCAATATTGTGTATGAAATGCTAGTAGCCTGACCAGCAACCAATATGAAGCTGAGAGACTTCTTCCTGAACAACACCTGGATGTCATGTGCGTCAGAGAGAGCTGGCTACGGAAAAAAGGCTTACAGGGTCAGCGATTATCTCTAGTTTCCTCCCCTATGGGAGGCGTGAACTCGATTACTCCTTAGGTGTGGGATTAAATCTCCCTGCCCTTACCCTTGATGAGCAAGAATTCGTAATCAGTAAGGTGAAAGGTCAGCGTCAATTCGACTAAGAAGCGAATTTCGGGTGGCTCTCGATTCTCAAAACACATCTCTGAGGCGAAACGCTAACTACCGTGTCGAAGGCTGAATGTTACCAGGGTATAGTAACTCATACGGTGTCTTGGGATGACAGGCGATTTCACATCGAGAGGAGTCTTCAACGGCTCCCTCCATTAATATTTCTACTCTCGAGAAGATGGAAAACAACAAAGGGGTTAAATCACCTTCAAATCAAAAACAGGCATGTATATAGTAGTGCTACTAGGAGGAGGCAACATCACGAGCAATTTCTGTTGCAAGGCAAAACAACCCTACCTCTAGCGATCCCTAAACGGTTTTGTCTGATGGCAGCACTCCGATTCAAGAAAAGGAGGCTAAGAGGGACAGGGTTGTTAATCCAGTGGACTTGTACAGCCTCTCCCTTCAGAGCCACCTGAAATTAGCTATTATACCTGAGGGATTCCAGCAAGATAAGCTCAACTCAGAACAGGCAACAGCTATTGAGGCAGCCTTTGAGACACGGATCTCCGGGATAAAATCTGATGACATTATCACGAGTTTCAGAACTGTCGTTTCAAAAGCAATTTACTTATTGTCATTTTCCCAGATAATATGTCTAGGACATGGCTGATCAAGGCCGTTTGAAAGTATGGAAAGGTGCAAACATCAAAGCTATTGATTATAAGGATCTTTCCAAGCCTGCCAAGTTTATGGCATGGATACCTAGAGCTTTCGAGGAACCAGCATCCACTCTCAAAATGTTGGCATTCTTGAACCCCACGAGGAATGTGGAGCAGTAGACCATCATGGAGGCTAAGAAGACGCCAAAGTGAACCAGTTGGAATTGAGTGCGGACTCTTCAGTGGTCCAAAGCATCGATAAGGACAACTGTGAACCGCATCTGGGGTTGAGAAGAATTCAGATGAAAATATTTTCCAAATCGAAAGTGTCCGCGAGGACAGTTGAGAAGCAGCTACCTTCGGAACAATTGATAGATGTCGTTGATTCTTAAATGAACAGCATAAAATCCTCGAATTTAATGTTCACTCAAATTAATCTACACCACTGTAAATCTGTTTCGGCCCTCTTAAGCAGACGTATTACAGTGGAATATACGGCTTTCGCTCCAATTCAAGAACCTTGTGGTTACAAGGTAGAATTGAAAGTTATAAGTAGCGATTAAAATCGAGCACTAAAGACGAGAAAGACATCAGCCCAAGGTGATCAGCTTAGCTATTCGGTTCTCTATATTCACCACCATCAGTGGAATAGAGATGGTTGGTGGTGTACTACAGTTGAACAGGATGGCCACTGATCATTGGGTGTGATGTGAGTGCGCATCATACAATATGGTACAGTAGGAATATCAAAAACATGGGTGAGTACATTTTAGATTACCTTTTGACATATATGCTTTTCTCTGACAACTGACGAGTTTGATCCGATTAGGTATAGCAACTTAAGAGCGACTGACTGGAATAAATATAGGAAAGATTAAGGGAACTTCAGTCGCATTCGCACAAAATGCTCTCCACATTGTTGCGGATTAGTGCAACGACCGTGACCTATTCGGTAAACCAGATTAAACACATCAGATAAGTACTTAGTAGTCATCTTTGACCCCAAACTAACCTGGAGACTACGCGTTCATGCGGTAGCAGCCTTTTGGTCTTGCAGATGTGTAATTGGAAGAAACTGGGAACTCAAATCTAAGGTAGTTTACTGATTATAGACGGTGATCATTAGACCAATTATAGCTTGTATTTTATTGATGTGGGTTCCAAAAACCAGTTTGGTTATTTTCAGGAAACAGCTGGATATGTTACAAAGGGTCTTTTGTCTGGCAATTACTGGGTCAATGAGAAAAACCTCAACAACGACATTGAAGTACATCTTAGGTATGCCACCGGTGCACTTTCTAATTAGGCAAAGGACTGCGTAGGAGACATACAGACATTCCCTAAGGGCGGTTTATTGAAAGGCCGTTTTTTTTATCTGCGTGATTTAATTGAGAGCGTATTCTCAGAGAATGTAATCATAAAGCCCTTGCAGGTGATTTTCTCGGAAAGAGATGACCAGCATGATGAACAGAGGAGAAGAAATTTATTCAAAGCTGGAAGACTCGTCTGGCATTCAAAAGCTCTAAAGACTCCCTTTGCTCTGGAGCTGGAGCACTTGGGATGGAACCTAGTTGAAATTCGACCTTTCTGTAAGGAAATTTGTCTTCTTGTCTTGAAAATTCAACAATTTACTTAAAAATGTCGTGCCTAATCATGCAAGCCGCGGCAAGTCATCTTGTGGCAATTCTCACGTTGGAAAGGTGTAAGCATGTAGAAAGTTTATTACAAAAAAGTTTTATTAGTTTAAGTTTAAAGGCTTGAAGGTTAAAAGGTGAAGTTCTTCAACCAGGTTAAGTCAATCAAAATTTTGAAAAATAATCATTTTCTAACCGAAGAAGTAATTTTCGATTAAGCCAAGATTCATCAAAGTTAAATGATTTTCAAAGTTATGAAATTTGTTTAAGAGAGCCACATGTTACAATTATTATTTTCAGTGGAAGAAACCGAATTTTTCAATGAGAATGTAATCGTCGAAGTCATAGGTGCTTTGAAAACCATATTCAAAGTAAAATTAAGAAAAAATTTAATTTTCAATTTATGACTGTAGTTCTTCAAAGTATTGGATCAAAGTTTTCTGTCACTTCTGAACTTAAATAACAAATTCGAGAATCTATTTTTTAAATCGGCCTTAATACACTTTCTTGCTTTAGTACATACACAGATTAATTAAAAGTTTCAGGTTAATTATTAAATTATTTGATGTATTCTACTTACCAACAGAGAGAAAGAAAAGAACTGAGGTTTTCAGCAAAATAGAAATAATGATCCTCATCACACCAAATTGGATCAGCCAATTTCTAACGTTTACAACTGAATTGTTCTAAAAAGCCGTTCAAATAAAAGAGTAATTTTAAATGGGAAACATCACAAATGAAAAAAATTCTACTGAGGAACGTTGAAAAATAAACGAATCCGGAACTTATTTAAAACTGAAAAATGTTTAGTCACTGAAATTTGATATTAAAACTTGTTTTTCACTTATTTTTCTATCTTGACCAAATCACGTGTAAATATGCTATGATGGTGAAGCTGACGCAGTCTGTTTACAGGTTTCACAACATGTCTTTGCACCAACCGAATGAAAAGTTTTATTTATATATTGAAGGTCATTAAATTCTCAGGAAACGTACGAAGCGATGTCCTAAATTGTTTTACTTTCCAGCCCATTTTTACAAAAACAAATTTATAAAAAAGTTTATTTTTGAGAAAAATACACTAAAGACAAATAATTGATTAATTGTACAATTTTCATACTATAATCAAACTCTAAATGAAAATAAATAATTTTCATTCTTTCTCACAGCAAATATTGTGTGTCATCTATAGTTTAAATTAGAAGCGTATGAGAATTATTGAATGCTAGAAAATTGTGAACACCTAATATTCAGGTTTGTTATCAATAATTTAAGTATACACATAGAGAATTTTCATTCTTTTTTTGCTCTGATTAGTAAGAGCAAGTTAGCAACTCAAGTTCCTTGCAATAGTTAAAATATTAATTTTTAAATATTTAAAGCATAAACTGAAGATAGTTTTTTGCTATCAAGCGTAACGATTTTGATTTCAAAATGAAAATAAAATTCCACGCTATCAAGGCGGACGCAAAACACTAAATCTCCAATGTCTGCATAACCTAATTGTTCTGGATACAGCTTACATCGTTGCAAATGGAACAGATCCTTTCCTAAAAATTGTCAGAAAACACGACAAGATTGGCAAAGGAGCGTTCCTTTCTAAAACCGCGGAGAAGGCAGCCGAGACACTTGACCTGAATTTTAACATCAGAAGTGAGAAAAGTACATTACACCATCTAGATACCTAACTTCTGAAAGCCCAAGCAAAGAAGGCGTAGGTTGAAAAATTCTGCCAAGAGCTACTCGTCAAGAAAATGTACGGAAACTTTCACAAAAATGTAGAAAAACAGTCTTTGTCGAAGAAGCAAATTTTATCATTCCTCAGATCATCGCGTTACTACCATCTTTGTCGCTCTTAAAGTGTTCGTTGAGACCCTATTCTGCCGAATGCCTGCCGAACGCTCCGAGGGGGATAGAGTCAATTGTACAAAAGAAGAAGTGACAAATTTTCTGGAACTACGATTTTCGGACAGCAGTCTCCATTTTTCACTCGAGGCCTGACATTGTTCTCCAGGACTTGGAGAAACCAACTATACTCGTGATCGAATTCTCAGCTTCGGCCAACTAAAAACAGGAGATGAAAAAGGAGCAAAGGTATCAAGACCTTAAATAGGAGCTTCATCGACTGTACCCGAAATATTGGCTTACAATAATTGTGCTTCTGATCGGTGCTTTCGGAGTTGCGAATCTATTACCGGCTTGTAACCTCTAAGTCATATCTGCGAGCCAAAAACATGCTAAGGCACTTGAGAGATGGATGCAGAGAGCTGTCATCCCTGCGTCGGTCCGCGTCTTTAAGACACACAAAGGTTTCACTTGCCAGTCGTTATGATTTTGTCGTGCCCTGTGTCACGATCGTGAGACGTGACCATAGGTGTCATTGACCCAGGATCTACTGGAAGCCGGTGACATTTTCATAGATAGCAGTTGCTCCCAGTGGGACTATTTTGATGGAGTTTCCTTACTTCTGATTTTAAAATTCAGGCCAAGGGTCTCGGCCGCCTGCTCCGCGGCCTTGTAAAGAACGCTTCTTTGCCAATCATCAAGTGTTTTCTGACGATTTTTAGGATGGGATCTCTGCCATTTGCAACGATGTAAGCTGTACTCAGAACAATTCAGTTATGAAGACATTGGGGATTTAGAAGTCCGCGTCCGCCTTAACGGCGTGAGATGTATAGTCGGGAAACGGACCAATTGGTATTCAAGCTCTTAGGCATTTATGCATGATCCTACGCCTGGCGATATCCAAAACCGTAAGCTCGTTCCTCGTCCATTGAACCACTCCAAATGAGTAGAGTAGAACTCAGACGGCAAAAATGTTAGACGCAGATACCTTGTTCAATGCCGACAGACATGAAGACCAAATCTGACGATGAATATGCTTGTATCTGCTTCGGAGAGATTCCTTCACTAATGTTATGTCCTGAATGCGGCTTTGAAGCACGCCCAGGTATGTATAGGTCTCTCCAGTGTAGAGATGTCTAGTCACACTTATATCCAGAAGCTCAGGTTCATCAGCAACACCAGTAATCTTTTATCTATTCAGATGTCTGCCTAGCAATTGAAACCATAAAAAGAAAGTAAACACGAATTCTTTCACCGATTTTATCAGTTTATGAGAATAAGCATAGCTTCCGTCCTAGAGCGAAAAACATTGTATACAGGGTGTCCAAGTATTCAAAATATATATTTATATTTCCTGATTCCTTGTAAAAAACTAAATAGAAAATGATCAATAAAACATTTGAATAAATGCATAATTACCTAGTAATTAGCAATTAAGGATTAACCAATCAAAAAAATTAGGTAGATAGTCGACAGTCCATGTGCCATCGATGAGATTGTGTGAGAATACAATTTCAGATCGTATAATTTCCGCTCCGTTGGTTTTTGTAGGTGGTTTTGACTCTTTGGTTCAACATCACACGTAAACGAGATTCAAAAATTAAAAAGTATCTTTTTGGTAGCAACCAAATTAGAAAAAATTGCTCGACGAGTTAGTCATCTTACTTAAAATGCATTCTTTGTTTGAAATCTGTAGAACCCTCCAGAATTCTTACCGACAATTTTTGTACCGACAATTTTTTTTACCGGTTGTTAAACCGTACATGAAATTCAAGCAATTTACAGGATTCAAGCAATTTATGGAATTTGAGGAATTCATGGAATTCAAACAATTCACGGAATTAATGGAATTTATGAAATTCACGGAGTTCATGGAATTTACGGAATTAACGTAATTCATGGAGTTTATGGAATTTAAGGAATTCATGGAACTCAAGGACTGTATGGAATATAAAGAATTTATGGAATTCAAAGAATTCATATAATTCAAGGAATTCACGGAATTCGTGGAATTCATGGAATTCACGGAATTTATGTAGTACCACGGAATTTACGGCATTCATGGAATTCATGGAATTCACGTGATTCGTGAAATTCATGGAATTCGACGGAATTCATGGAATTAATGAAGTTGTTGAAATTCGCGGAATTCATGGAATTCATGGAATTCACGGAAGTCATGGAATTTATGGAGTTCATGGAATTTACGGAACTCAAAGAATTCACAGAATTCATGGAATTCATAAAATTCTAAGAATTCCGCGAGTTCCATGAATTTCGCGAATTCCAGGAATTCCTTGATTTTCATGAATTCAGTAAATTCCATAAATTCTTTGAGTTCCACAAATTCCTTGAATGCCGTGAATTCCTTGGATTCCTTGAATTTCATGTGCGGTTCAAAAACCGGTAAAAAGTTGTCAGTACCAGTAATTTTTGTGTTACTAGAACCGACAATTTTTTTCCGGTATTGACAGTGTGAATTCCTCGAATTCTTTGAATTTCGTGAATTCCGTTAATTCCATGATTTCCGTAAATTCTATGAATTCTGTGAATTTCATGAATTCCTTGAGTTCCGTGAATTTCATGAATTCCTTGAGTTCCATGAATTCTATGAATTTCGTGAATTTCATGAATTCCTCAAATTCCATAAATTGCTTAAATTCCGTGAGTACCATGAAATCCACGAATTCCATGAAATCCTTGAATTTCATGAATTCCTCGAACTCCATGAATTCCTTGAGTTCCATGAATTCCATGAATTTCGTGAATTCCATGAATTTCGTGAATTTCTTGAATATCATGAATTCTTGAGTTCCATGAATTCCATAAATTGCTTGAATTCCGTGAGTTCCATGAATTTCACGAATTCCGTGAATTCCTTGAATTTCATGAATTCCTCGAATTCCATGAATTCCTTGAGTTCCATGAACTCCATAAATTTCGTGAATTCCATGAATTTCATAAATTCCGTGAATTCCTCGAATTTCATGAATTCCTCAAATTCCATAAATTGCTTGAATTCCGTGAATTCCTCGAATTTCAAACACGGTTCAAAAACTGGTAAAAAAAATTGTCGGTACCGGTATTTTTTTTTTTTACCTGTACCGAATTTTTTTTTTACCGGTACCGACAGTTTATACACTTTGTATTTAAAAGTCTTGAAATTCCAAATAATTGAATGTATTCAAAAGTGTTCGCGGTGATTCAAAATTGTTAAAGTAATCATTGCTACAGAACTCGGGAGAGTTCTGGAGAATGCTAAGAATTCAGGAGGGTTCTACAGATTTCAAAAAACGCATGCATTCTAAGTAAGATAATTAACTCTTCAAGCAATTTTTTCTAATTTGATTGCTACGAAAAAGATACTTTTTAATTTTTGAATCTCGTTTAATTGTGAAGTTGCCCGAAAGACTCAAAACCTCCTGCAAAAAACAACGGAGCGGAAATTATACGATCTGCACTTGTATTCTCACACACTCTCAGCGATGGCACATGGACTGTCGGCTATCTAACTCGTTTTCTGTTTAGTTAATCTTTAATTGCTAATTAGTCGATAATTATGCATTTCATCAAATTTTTATAGATAATTTTCATTTGGTTTTTCACAAGGAATCAGGACATATAAATATGTATTTTGAATACTTGGACACCCTGTATACTTCCCCACATCTACTAACTTTATGAACTAAGCCGTCCGCATGTTTAATTAATCCTGATCAGCTACGTCCAGGAACAAAAGCAGGAAACACCAATTACTATTTCAAATCGAAACAAAATAAAATTTGTAAGATACGAAAACAGCCATCCTTGTGGTAATAGGAAATTCGCGAGTTATACGATTTTGCACATCTAATTCACAGGAGGCTCGACAGACAAAAGACGCCGATGCCTCTCCACTCGTCAGAACATAGAAAAATCACATAGGCAAATTCAGGGCGCTGAGATTTGAATCGCCCCAGGTACAGGATCTGGAATATGGGAGTCTCGTCCACATTCCACCTCAAACCTCAGTAAATAAAAGAAAAGTAAACCCAAAATTATGGATAAGAGTGACTCTTTCTCATTATGAAAAGTTAATGAGAATGGGAATTTAGTATAAAATAAAAAAAAAGAAATACAGAATCAAATTAGTTGACCGTTGGTCGAGCCTCGGTTCTTCGCGAATGTTTCATCCAGAAGAAGAGGAGCTGTTTACAAATAAACAAAACAGCTTAACTTGAGAAAAGTGGTTTGCGGGGATAACCTGCAACATTACACTCTACATTATTTGGCACTTTAGGGCTTTCCTGGGATCAAGATTAACTTATACAAAATGTAAGATATATGGGGGATTAAAACTGAAAACACTTAAAAATGTAATCCAATTTCATTGCAGTTTCGGTCAGCCAGATATCTTGAATATTATCCTAAAATTTGGAGAAAATAAGAAGACTCTAGACACCCTAAAAAATCTAACAAAGTTGTGATTAAAAAAAATCTTCAGATACTATACTCTAATCCGAAAGTGAGAAATAATAAACGTTTCGAACTTCCAGATTGTTTAATTTCGATTTGAAATTTTTGTTCCTGTTTTAGTTCAAAGAGGATAAGATGGGGTTATTCAAATCCGCTAGGGATGGCTTTTGAGGGTTGTCGATTATCAATGCGGAAATGAAGATATCTACTCGAGCATTCGGAAGGCGACTGGTGTGATTATTTTCAATTTGAATATTGTTGGCTTTTGGAGTTGAAAGGCAGCTGAGCTAGGGTTCGCTTGATATGCTAGGTGTAGTTCTTGGGTGCTGTTGAATACTATCGTGTCGATGGGGAAATTGACTGGATTTTCGGAAAGGTATCTGGGGTGTTTATATTTAATTTGATGATTTGGCTGCTGTTACATCTTAGGATGTCGGTAGGGAACAACATGCAAAAGGTGGACAGGGCGTTGCCAGTGAGATTTAAATTCAGTTAGAATAAGAGAGTTATTTATTCAATTAATAATCAGGAGTAGGGAAAGATTTACAATGTAGGGGAGAAACGGCTCAGAAGAAACTGGAGGGACGTTGAATACGATTTAAAGAAGAGAATAAATTTTGAGCGAGGCAGAGAGTTGAATCAAGGTATTTACCACCTGTTGACCCTTCGCACTAACCCTTATCACTGAGCCGGAACCTTAAGACTGAAAACGACCTGAAATTGCACCGCACTTGACACAGGAACTGGAGGAAAACCTGTGAACTTGGCCCCAGATTTTGGAACTTGGATTTGGATTGAGATACCGGAACTCGGACTGAAGATGTCGGAACTTGATTGGTCTCAGATACCGAATCTTGGATTTGAATGCAGATACTGGAACTCCGACAGAAGATCTAGGAAAGTTGATTTATGATACTGGTAGGTTGACGGGGGTTTACAAAGTCCGAAATTTAGATTTAAATCGCGAGCAGAGATCTGGAGAATAACTGGAACCGCACTCCAAACCAGAAACACTTTAAACTCTATTCTCCACTGACTGCTGGTACAAAGGTGCATTCTTTTATATCAGGGTGGGCAAAGATCTGTACCACTTTCTTCCACGTATTGTTCGAGAACTTTCTACTCCCCCTGGGTGGAAGAAAAGTTCATGTCTTCTAGGCACGTGTAATCAATCATAAGTACACCATCATAAGGTTTATCGTTCTCCCCGTGCAATTCTAGAGGATGCTGCATCCTTCTGGGAGGAGAAGATCGGCATCTAAAGAGTGGTTTCTCCATGCAGAAAGTTCCTGGTCCCCTAATCAATAATTTCCGCACGTGAAGTTCCTTTCAGTAGAAAAATGTTTCTCTCTTTTCTCCTCTCATCTTTTTCCTCTGTCTTTATCGATTTACTACGAAGAGCCGATTCTCGAAATACAAATTATTTTTAGTTTATCAATCCCTTTGTTTGTCATTGGCCTAGGTCACGCAGTACGTGACACTGCTGTAGTTGAAGACAGCCGAGACGGGGTTTGATAAATGTAACAGGTGTTTCTTTGTCGGGTTGTTGAATATTACTGCGAGGATAAGGATATGAACTAGAGTGTTGAAAATATGTCTGGGTTGACTATTTTTAATTTGGAATTTTTCGGCGGTTTAATTGAAGGCAGCTTAGATGGGGTTCATTAAATGAGCTATGGGTGGTTCTTGAGGATTAGAAAGGTGTATTTGGTGATTATTTTTTATTCAGAAATGTTCTGGCTGATTTAGTTGACGGTAGCTGAGACGAGGTTTCTTAAATCATCTAGGGGTAGTTCTCGTACTCGTATGTTGTTAAATATTACTGCGGCAATGGAGATACGGACTAGTATGGTAAGGTGTCTTTAGAAATAATTTTTTATTTATAATTCTTTGGCTGTTTTATCTGATGGCAGCTGAGACGACGTTTATCAAAATTCTTGGCTTTTCTAGACGAAGGAAGCTGATGCAGGTTTCGCTGAATGTACTGGGGTACTTTGGCTGCAGCCAGGGAAAAATAATAACAGTTCTTGAAAAATTACGCACATTCTCCGTAAAACTAAAAGATCTTGGGCAAACTAGTATTTTTCCATTAATTATGAGGAATCTTCTAACATTGTACGCAGAATTGACTTAAAATATTTACAAAATGACTCAATAGATCAAGATCACGCAATAGTTTACGCACATAAAAAAGCTTTAAGCAAACATTACAAATATTACGTACTTCATACTGCAGGGCTTTGAAAAATTGTCGATTAATTCTCAAAAACAAGATAACAGCTTATGTACATATAAACCGACAAACGCGGGGTTTATTTCTCTCGCCATCAGTCACAATCTTCAGGAAATTCTTTAAGAAATTTGCTGCTTTATTTTGGGATGATGAGAACGACCATTGCTACTCTGATTATAACCTCTGTATTTTTCTTCCACTCTAGTGGTAAGTAGAATATACTTGATAATCTAAAAATCAACTAAAAATCACAGTACTGCAAATCAATCTTGTTATTTGGCAGAGTACTATACTAATCCTATCTGAAACAATCATCTCGCTTCCCGGATTCGCATGGCGTTCTTCGCGTATCGCTTGCAAGGTTGAGTGCGTCTGAGAATGGAGGTCATATTTCTTAACCGATTTCAAAGTTTTTTTTTCCCAAATTGCAGCTGATTATATTTTAAGAAGGCTGTTTAGGCCAATTTGAAAACGAAATTCAATCATCCAAGCTTCGCTGGCATCCAAACCCAGGTCTTTTAGATTGCCGGTCTGATGCTCTTATCCACTAAGATACGGAGAGACGAGATTAATTTCATTAATTATTAGTTAATTAATTAACTGATTTCCCTTACAAGTTGAATTCCGACGTAATTTCTTATGCTTGTAGGATTAATTTAAAAAAAATGCTCCTTTCTCCGTACGTTAGTAGATAAGAGCATCAGACCGATAATCTGAAAGACCTAGGTTTGGATTCCAGCGGAGCATAAGAGCAATGTTCTCAAAATTTAGAAATAAAAATCAATATGAAAAAATTAATTTTAGGCAACCTCCCAAATTTTCCTAAACATTTCAAGAAAATTTGTTTATTTACTTGAAACTTTTCAAAATTATTTTAAAGCTTTTAAAGTTTTGTTTTGAAAGCTTTAAAAAAATCTGCATATTTTACAATCATTTGCAGTTTGAAATTCTTTTTCAATCTCTTCAAATCTTCCAAATATTTCTTGAATTTACTCAATTTTATTTTGTATCGTTTTTATTATTTTAGAATCATTTCAAAACTTCTAAGCATCTCTTAAACTTACTCAAATTTGTTTCTAAAATTATGTATTATGGCAAAATTTTGCTTCAAATTTTCTTAGACTCTTTTTCAAAATTTTAGGAAATATTGTAAAATTTTTTGTAATCTTTTTTCATTTTTATCTTAGGATTTTAAAGGAAAAAATAATTTTCAAGTCTTTAAATAATTATAGATATTGTTATAAGTAATTTCAATAATATTAGCCTTATACAATTTTTTCAAATTGTTGTGAACAAAGTAATCTACAAAAGTTCTATCTTCTTTATTCAAAATAATATAGTACTTTTGACCTATATTACTCAAGAAAATAAACGTAAAAGAATGTTTAATCACAATTAGAATAGGTAGAAAGTGATTAAATACTAAAAAAAAACCCACCGACAAATAAATTTCAGTGAATTATGCTGAAAAAATAAAATTCATTAGCTGAAAGCTGGTCAAATGATGAATTTTATATTAAATTTCTTTAAGTAGTGAACAATTACAATCAGAAACCAAAATATCTACGAAGCAAGAGACCATTAGGAAAAGATTTGTAATTGATTCTGTAGAAGAAGCGAAGCTTATCTATTGAAAAATACCGGGATTATGCATTTGTTTATTCAGCTTGTTTCAATAATGAATTATTATTATCAAAAAGCACAATACCTATAGCAAAGAACAATCAGTGGAACATGTATAGCTGAATAAACTATTTTTATAGAATTAACTATTTTTCTTGCATGATTTAAAATTGATAACTAATGTGCTCATTTGAATTTAATAGAAAGACTTATAAAAAAATAATGTGCTCTATGACTTAGCATAAACTTATTTGCTATCTGGTTGAATTTAGTAATGAAGGAGTAAAACTAAGTAAGCATAACAATTGCTCATTTAATACTATAATTTACAATTAAAATTATCAAAATTTTAGGTTGTATGTATCAAAACCGCTTATCTCTTCATTTTAAAATATGCAAATACAGTCACTGCTTTGTAGAAGCGCCGCTTCAAGAGTTCTGTTTCACCTGATCGTTGTTTCGATTTTTTTTATTTGCGACTCAGATGTAAGCCTATAAGGCTATCAAGATGAAAATTTTCTTATGATTTGTAGTTAGTGGAAGTGACTCAACAACTCAAGATCCTTGTTATAGTTAAAATACTTCAAATTTGATATTTAATATATACATAGAAATCAGAAGTTAATCATTTTAGCGGGCTTCACAAATCCAATCCTTCACAGTGATATTCAACAACCCATTAAATAATCTCTTGTATATCTAGAAAAACTTGTCTCAACTGCAAACAACTAAAACAGCTACAAATTTGTTTAAAAATTATTATCCCAGATACCTCCCAAAGACTCTTGTTAATATCCTTCAACTAAATAAAACAAAAAATTTTTAATTAAGAATAATTACTCCAGAACCTTGTGAAGACCATAAATCTAATCCCCTTCGCCACAGTCATATTCAACAACTCCCAAAAAGAGCGCCTAGTACATTTAACGAAGACATTTCATCCGAAGGCAATAATAATCCCTTCAGTTGACATGATAAGTATATCCTCGATTCCCTGACAATACCCCCTTCATGAGTCCCTTACAGCATTTTCTATCGTATTATCATATCTTGTTCAGGTTGCCCTGTACAATTCCCAATTCCCATTCTATTTAGCCCTTTTATAAAGACGCCGAGTGTCATTTTTTAGATCCTTCAGTCTAAAATCATCAGGGTGTATCCCTGTCTGTTTTTTGATAATACGAATAGGACAATTGTGCTCACACCCTTTGTTCATACATTTTTGTGGGATATCGACAGCAAATTCTGTTTGTTCGAAATACTTGACTCTGCCCGGTGAAGTACCCAGCACACTGTTGAAGCCCTTTCTATAATTATCCCCAGTCAGTTGCTTTAGGAATCCTATACCTTTGAACCTTAGGTCTATCAGTTTTCAAGGAGAAGCATATCTGTCTATGATCCAATAAAGACGTATCCGAAGATACATGCCATCCCTTGACCACTTCGCTAATACTTATCGAACATAAGATCAAATCAATTACACTGCGACATCTAGATGTGATGACGGAAGTTGTATTACGCCGATTCAATAAAGTTAAATCAGTAGTTAAGAGGTAATCTAACAAATACTCACCCCTGTGGTTGATGTCCTTTCTACCCCAAGTCGAATGATGTTCGTCAGCATCACATTCGATGAGCAATAGCCATGTTTTGATGCAGTTGCAGTCCACCAGATTTCGCCATTCCTCAGATGGTGGTTCCTGGGAGTCAAATGGTAAATACTCTGAGCAAATCATGATAGGTTGGCACCTGCCCCCTGAATGGTGCTCAATTTTTAATGTCACAAAGTCTATAGAAAAGAACTTTGGTAATCTAATAAATGAAATATCGCCTCTGATATAAAGTGCTGCCTTTGGTGTATAGGAATATTTGCCTTTACGTTTTACTTTTTATTATCTGGAATTATCTCTATCGCTGAATCATTATTTTTGTTTGAATATTATACATTTGCGCTTTGTTTTTCTTACTTTGAAGGTTGTCGTCTAATATATCTACACCGGTTTTTCCGGCTAGGTTATCAGCTTTCGTCGCGAAATCACGTTTAAATTATTCCCAGCTTTCTGTGTTCTTTGATTGTCCGAATCAATACATTCATCAAACAATTAAATGTTCAACAAAATAGTTTGATTTTTAGTTAAAAATGAATTTTTTTAATAGTCATTCAATTCTCATTCATAAAGTTCTATTTTTCAACAATTTTACGACAGTACCAAACCACACCATAGGGTGAAAAATGATAACCATAGGGTGAAGAAACAATTGATTGAAGGGGAAGACAACATTTTGGCAAAATGGAGGACTTGGTCGGTAATATAAAATTAAATGCGATCTTTCGTCTCATTTTCCAAAACCATATAAGATTTGACGAAACACAGGGTTATAGATTAAAAGTGTGTCAGGAGGGTCATCATTAAACAGGGGAACGATACAATATTTTAGGCTAAATACAATTAAGAAAATCTTAGAAATTCAAACAGGGAAACGGTCCAAAACAAAAAGGGAAATAACACGGCACATCAATCAATACAGAACAGAATAGGACAATGAAATCTCAAATTACAATATTCACCAATATTACCATGCAGTCAAGGAAAGTTTCCTGATTTTGTGTGACCAAATTAAACATTAAAACTAACAAACAAAAGAAAGGGTCCACACAAAATTCTACCGAAAAACTTCCTTTCCGAACAAAATAAAACAATGAACTATACCTTTAAATAATAAGAAGGAACACAACCGATGATATTCAATAAAATCCGAAGTTGCAATTCACTAAGGAACAGAAATGTTTAAATAAACTCAAAATACTCGGACGAAAAACTGCAATGTGCTCCGCAAGTTGCTCGACGAAAGATGAAGGTTTTTCCCAGCATTGTTTCTTCTTTGGAAACCAACTTGATCCTGATTGGCTGGAATGGGGCGTTCTGATTGGTGTTACCAGGGAATATTAAAACAGCAGAAAAGGACTCTCAGGGATGTGACTGTATGTAAATTTAGGGTTGCTGGGTCCAAAAAAAATATTGTCTTCTGAAATTTGATGATCATAATCAATCAATTTCGTCCATTAGATGTTGAATTATTGTCCAAGACATCCTCTCCGAACCATCTGAACAACCAAGCCGGCTACTAGGACTTCACAGAACCATCCAATTAAAGTCCCTAGCACCGAGAACGCTGACATTGATGAGCCGGGCCTGAGCTAAAGAGGTCCCACTCGCATTTCCGGGGATCGACAATAAACCTTCCCAAAAGGTGAACTTTTGAATTCCACTCCAAGGTAGATAAGTTGAAGGGGGCGTCGAAAATAATCGGCAGCAATAATGCTAACAGCATTCCAAAAATATTCACCAGGTTTTTAGGTACGACAAGAAGGATAGGAATAGGTTGGCACACAGCAGTAGGTTGGGCGGGAAATTTCAAATTAGTTAAATAACTCCAATCGACAAAAGGCGTCCCAAATTCTTCTTAAAGTTTCTCGTCAGGTCAGGATGGATGAGGATTAAAAATACAGGAACTAAATTAACTAAACCCAAGTCTTGGAAAACCGTACAGCTTGCGGATTCTGATAAGTAAAGTTGAGTCTTTAAATTAAAAATCTATTAAATTAAATTTTAATGAATTATTGAACTACTGATCATTAATTGCTTATGACTTGCAATAAAATTGCAACGTCACAATGTAGCATCCCGGAAAAAGTGGACAGGTCTTCCTACATGGTGGAAAATTAAGATATCACTCCCCACAGCGAAAAACAATATGCAGCAGCCTGAAGAAAGTGGATAGGTCTTCCCACATGCTGGCTACGTATCGGTTTATACTGTGGGAAGTGATATTTGATTTTGCTACCCTGTGGGAAGATCCGTCCACTTTTCCCAGTCTGTTACATATCGTTTTTCGCTGTTGAGAGTAATGTCTCAATTTTGCACCCTGTGGAAAGACCAGCCAAAATTTTTCAGACTTCTACACACGTTTTTTATTGTCGTTGGTGATGTTTTAATTTGCTACACTGTGGAACGACCTGTCCACATTTGCCAGAATGCTACGTATCGTTTTTCACTGTGGGGAGTGATGCCTCCATTGGCCGCCCTGTAGGAAGACTTTTCCACTTTTGCCGGGCTGCTGTATATCGTTTTTCACTATAGGGAGTGATGTCACAATGTGCCACCTCGCGGGAAGACCTTTCCAATTTTATTATGCTACGTATCGTTTTTCACTGTGGGAGTGATGCCGCAATTGGTCACCCTGTGGAAAGACCTGTCCGCTTTTGCCTGGCTGCCAATTATCGTTTTTTACAGTGGGGCGTGATGTCTCAATTAAGCCCTGTAGGAATACTTGTCCACTTTTTCCAGGCTGCTGCATATCGTTTTTTACTGTGGAAAATAATGTCTCAATTTGGAGCCCTATGGGAAGTTCTGTCCACTTTTGCCAGGCTGCTAATTATCGCTTTTCACTGTAGGGAGTGATGTCCCAGCGAGGCTTATCGGATATATCCTGAACCCGATATATGCTTTGGGAAGTGATGCGCAATGACCAGAATCCGCTGGCGCTGGGAGGATTTGTCCTGGAAGGTCTTTGTTTGCTGGGTGACGTTGTCCAGACAAGACTCAAACAAGTGGGTATACATGTCGCAGACGACGAGTTTTT
>CAKNWT010315854.1:0-19912 GCA_932066315.1 Andricus coriarius
AGGTAATGCAGCGAGGATTTTTTTGTTTGTTAATAATTATTAATTTTGCAATAACAAATTGTGCGAATTTTTTTCGCAAAAATCGCTGTTTTGACTTCAAAATGTCAAGAAAAATTCAGAATTCGAAATAAAAAAAATTCCTCGCCTGACTACCTGCGAAAAATGATTATCCAATGAAAAAAATTAGATTTTTCTGTTTCAGATAATCCAGTGCTGAGATATGCTGTCCACCGCAAAACGTCTTTTGCTCGAGACACTTCGGGAGACTTGACGCCACCGGCTCAATTTTTAATATTTTTTAATGAAATTTGTGTGGAATATTGTTCGAGCCGTACTCTATTATGTACACTTTTATAAAATAAATTTGCATTTGCAGAAGCGAGTAGAAAAATTATTGAAAATGACCCTTTTTTTTAACGAATTAAGTATACCGCCCCCCCCCCCCCTTAACAAAATTGTTAGTTTTTTTCAAGATGCACACTTTTTTTGAATTATAAAAACAAGACAATGAAAATGCATCTGTTTCAATATCAATGCATATTATAAATTGTAATAATATCAATTTATTGAAATGATACATTTTTCAGGATAGCTGAGTACCAAAAATAGTTCAAAATAAGGAAATAATATTGAAGTGATCATGAAAAATCAAATTTGTACATTATTTTGCAATACCTGAATAAACAGCCCCATAACGAGATACATAAACAAGTATAATATACATTTGATATAATATAGTTGGACTTAATGTAGAAAAGTTCGCACTGTGGGAAAAATGGAGTACGATTCACAAGCTACGTGATGGGAATGTGTTCGTTAAAGCTGAATGAGCTTTAGCAAAAGATAATTCACAATCACCAAATGACAGTTGTCGATGCTTTAAGTTATCAACACATTCAGTGTATTGGTGAAACATAATTCAAGCACCTTACCATTTGAACTACAGTTTATTGAATTATAAACTATCTTAAAAATTTATAATTTATGAAATTGCAACAAAAATTACAAAGCCATTTAAAAATTGAATCATATTTTCCAAATTATTTAGCTTCACCTCAAAAATAATTCCTTTAATTATTATCTCTTTTCATTTTCACTTTTTCAAAATTTAACATATATATTCTTTCATATAAATCTAACAACTTTGGAAGCATCCAAACATACGCAGGACCTGAATGTAAACAGCTTGAAAATATAATATTGATGGAGTTGCCATGTTTTCAAATTTAGAAGATTTCGAATTTGAAACTGAGAATAGAAGCTTTTGAATTAGAAATGATAAAAATAGAAAAGTCTAGATTCTTCCTTTGGGTAAAAGCCTAGAGATTATAAATCACCAAATTATAAATTCAAAATGAAGTTAAAGGGTTTCAGGGCAGAATTATATGTAAGTGCCAAGATAGAAAATGTTCAGGAAAGCAAAAAAAGTTCTCAAAATTCGAATTATTTAAAAAATAAGACAAGGAGAAGTACTTTCTAAAATATATGGGGCTCTACAGATTTATAGAAAAAAATTGGTAAAAATTAATACTTTTCAAAAAACTTCTTATTAAAGTTTGCTTGCGGTCATGAACATGAAATAGACAAGACAATATTGCATCTTCAAAAATAATTGTTTAAACTCTAATTAACAAAAAACATCGGTAAAACTCAAAACAAAACAATTAATTTCATAAAATTTACAATTTTTCAAAACTTTTAACAAAATTATTTTGTTATTGAATTAATAGATAAATGATACCGCAAAAACTAATAGATTATTTTTCAAGAATGAAACTTATTTTTAAATTTTCTAGACAATTTATGCTTGATCGATTTATTTAAACATGCAAGATGTGGAAAAACTAATAGCGCTATTTAATTCCGTTAACAAATTAAGCAAAGTATATGTATTTGACCATTTTTTTTAAAGTCCATTTAATATTTAACTATGCATTATTAGGTCGAAAATTCAATCTATAAAGATGCATACTAATACAGGGATCTTAAAGAGATGTTTTTGATTAAGTTTCATTAAAGCATTCCGAATGCAAAGAATAAAATTCCGAGCGCGACGTAACCCATTATCGAGCGGGAGATTCGACATACGCGAAGCAAGTCATGTTCGCAGATTTTTAGGGTTATTGCAATCGAAATATAGTATGTAATTATTAAAATAGTTTTAAGATCAAATAAATTCTTTTTTTAAATATGAGAATTGTTGGAGAAAAAAAATTAGTATTGATATTAGTTAAAGATTCTAGGAATCAGAACAAAATTGAAACATTTTATTGATAATTTGGAAATAAGCTGAAATTTCCGTTATAAAGTTTATTTTTTTTCACCAAATCGGGATTCGAACCCACGATACAGTGGATCTTTAATGTTTCTTTAATTTATGAAACGCTGCTTTACTAAAAATCTCACTAGTATTTTATAACTAAATCATGCTCTGAAAACTCTTTTACATTAATTCATAAGAAAATCAGATTTCTCAATTTTTTCATTTACATCGTCCCAAGAAAATAAAATTTTAGTATAAAGGTAAAAGCATCTTAATTCAAAATATAATTCGAATCACAGCGACTTATTCAGGCATTATGAAGTTATTTTATGAGACATTTTATTTTCAGAATTGGATTCTTTTAATCTTGGATATTCTTTTGAGTTAAATTAAACTATATTAAGTAAATGTAGATCATCATGCATTCAAATTTAAGGCATCTTAAATGTTCAAAAATTTGAAACCTTTTCAAATCTTTTAGATTTGGATTTACAATTTTTATAATTTCTAACTTGTCGTTATTCAAATTTGATGGCTCGAAGTTAATACAATACAAGTTTTAAAACATTTTTTCTAACATTAAAATGAAAGTTTTTGAATATCACCTCTCCAGGACTTTTCCTAAGATTTTGCATGACTTAAGTGGTCTTAATTGAGCCAATAATGATAATAATGTAACAGATCCAACAATTCCAAACGATTCCTTATCACATCCAAGTGTCCTATAAAATTATATGCAGTTAACATATGTAGCAGTAAGTAAGTGACAGAACTAGGCAGTAAACTTGGCACTACTACGAGTACATGTACAAGCCCAGTCGAAATCCTCTACTTCACTACTCGAAAATCCTACATAAAAGCCACTTCCTACGTTTGTATGTACATCGGAACTACATACTCTCTACTTTCACGTCACCCAACAGGATTTGCTTCAACTCACACACACATGCACCCACGCTTAGAACTTTTGCATAGGAATGCGAAATACACGTCCTGGAGGCGCGACGTTTCACGTTTTAGTGTCGTCGTAAAATCCTGCATCACCAATACACTCGACATACGTACAATAGCATCCACTTTAGCATTTGGAACGTCCCTAGACTTATGTGTATATATATATACCTATATATACTTATATTTATTGTGTATGTGAGTGTACAAATCAATGCAATATAGAGGTAACTTTTGAGGATTCAAATAGGCCTGAAATAACTGTCGTCACTTTTCAGTGAGCTGTCGTATACCAAGTTTGATCGATCCAATTTTAAACGAACTTGCATTAATTTCCCTCTAAGAGAAAAATGATCCAAAATGAGCTTGACCAGCGGGACATGGGCCTCAAAATTAACTTAAATAAAACAAAGGTAATGGTGTTTAAAGGAACAACTGAGAAAACAATGAGCAATATTGTCCTGAATGATGAGAGATTGGAGCAAGTTGACAAATACGTATATCTGGGTAGCCTATTCACTAGCGACGGGAAAATAGATGGGGAGTTAGATAGTTAGAAAATTCCTTCGAAAGTTATCGCGTAGTCAGTCAACAGGCAGACCGACAGACAGACATTTTCGTACCAATTATTTTGTCTGACTCAGGGGGTCTCAAAACGTCGAGAATTGACCTGAATTGACGAGAATTTCCATGACTTTCTTCGCTATTTAATACAAAAAAGTTCGAGACTTAACGTACAACATTTCTAAACATTATTGACCAAAGGGAAAAATTTAATTTTAATTATTTTTTAATATTTGAAAATAATTCTATTCACAATATTTTGCTACCAGATTATAGTTTGTAACATTTTTCACACATTCAAAGAGATGTGAAAAATAAAATCATAGAAAAAAACGTAGATTTTTGACGATTTTGAAATAAAATGCTGAACATTGTTACGGATTTTTAAGGTTTTAAGAAAACGTGATTACAGCAGTTCCCAAAGAAATTCAAGTAACTTTAAAACATTCCAAGAACCTCTACGGATTTTATAAGGATTTCAAGTGATTCAAGCATAGTTCAAGGGATTTTCAAGAATATTTTGTGATTTCATGGCTTATGAAATTATTATGTAATAATAATTAGTTTTCAAATGCCTTTTACACACCGTCGATCACTAAATTACACCGGCACACCAAAAAAAACACTTTTCTGTTCTACAGATGCGACACATATATTCCTATGTATTTTGACCCACTGAGCATGAATCCGTGGTCCGTTTGACCCCAGAACATCTGGGTCAGGGGCATTTGAAGTTCAAATGGACAGGAAAGTCATTTATGTGACGATAACTACTATAATTTATGTTTTTTGGGTCGCTGAATCCGAATCCGGGGTCCATTTCAACTCAGCGAGTCAAAGTCAAGGACTTTTCAAGGTTAATTTGGTTCATTTCTCTAAAAATAAATTTCTGACTGCAGATTCTGTAAGAACGGAAAATTTTACGTCCAGATATGTATGAGTTTATTTTTGTATGACGACATCTAAGGTCATTTTAGAGTCATTTTATTTGAATATATAGATGATTCATATAAGTAAATGGTAAATGGGCAGTAGTCAGCCAACATATTGACGTCCCATGTTCCTTACCATCGAAGTCCATGAAATGAGGTTTGAGATTCATCAAACATCCCAAGCGTCGATACCTCCTCACCATATTTGCTACGATTGCTTTTTAGTCATTACTTCTGTAATTTCCTAAGAAGTTTTGAGCAACAACTCGAAAACTGAACCAAGCAGCTTTTTCTAAGCCTGTCATTGTCTTGATGAAATTTTCGTCGTAAAACATTTTACGGATCTGAGGTCCAACAAATACTCCTTCATTCAATTTAGCATCACTTAATCGAGGAAATTCATTTGTCAAGTACTGAAAACATTTTCCTTCTTTATTCAAAACTTTGACGAATTGTTTCATAAGTCCAAGTTTAATGTGCAGAGGTGGGAGCAATACTTTTGATGGATCAATTAAAGGTTGTTGAAGTACATTGTGATTTCCAGGTTCAAGTTGTTCTCTTGTTGGCCAAACCTTTTTGTAATGATTCGTGCGATCCCTGCTATCTTACAAACACAAAAAGCAGGGATACTTTGTATATCCTGATTGTTGACCAAGGAGAATGGTTATGATTTTCAAATCACCACAAAACCTGCCACTTATGTTTGTCATATTCCATTTTCTCCAATACATATTGCATGTTTTCGTAACTTTCTGTTAATTGTGTTGAATGCGCTATTGGTAGACTTGCGTACTTATTTCCATTGTTAAGCAGCACTGCCTTAAGACTTTGTTTTGACGAGTCTATAAACAAGCTCCATTCTTCTGGAACGTAAACATCCTTTTTTAGTTCATTCATCAAACCGTTAACGTCTCTGCAATATACCAACATACCTTCTTCATGTTTATTGAAGTACTGACGGAACTTCTTTTCTCGATTCCTGTGGAAAGACGACTTCGTCCCCTGTTCTACCATTCCACGACTCTTCAACTCAGCTGCCATAGGGGAAAAGCGGGTAAAGCGGCTTGGCGGGAAATGCGGCGCGGTGCATTAAAAAAAATCAACTTATTATTAACGAGTGAGGTTTGGTTCAGTATATGCAATTATGAATGCAATATCAAATAGTAATAAAATTAGGCTATTTAAGATAATTGTTTAATTTTTAAGTTGAAAAGTTTGTTATGGGTGTTTCTCGTCTATTATGACAGCTTCGTAAAAATCATTGAAGCTTACACTATTTTGGTCCAAATGTATTAAAACTTTGTTAATATTGATCTTCTGACTATTCCAAAGGATTTCATGTGTCAAAAATAGGTGAAGTTAGTTAATATCTGCACATAAAAGTCTTGTTTCAGGTCCATGCACAAGCGGAAAATGTGGCGCGGCCGGCCATTTTAATGGTAAAATGTCAAAATGCTGAATCTTATATGTTCACAGCTTTGTATGGTAATCACTCCAAAAATAGAACCTCAAATTTTGTTTTATCAAACTGCAAATGAATATAGAAATCTGATTTTACTGAAATTGTGCGTTCGATTGTAAGAAAATTATTTTTAATTTGCACACAGATAAAATTAATATTGCGCGCCGCATTACCCGACTGGTAGGGTAAGTTGACGCACGTGGACTTTTTTGGCAGTCTTAATAATTAAGTATTTTAATTAATGGAGATTCAATTTTTCATATGAACAAAGCAAAGCTCAGATATTGATCTACGTGTTAGATATTTTTCCATTACATTATCGAATATATTTTTCTATCTACCGATTGATATATGTTATGCGCGCCGCATTACCCGAACCTCCCCTATATTCAGAAGCATCTTTAGGAAGACCCATGCTCCTGATAAAATCGTTTAAACTATCTTGGTTCAATAGTCTTCAAGATTCATTTTTTTGCTTTCTCCGCAATTTTGGCACATATTCTTCATTTTCATGATCTTCGTATGACCAATCCTCAGATTCTTCTTCACCGTCTAATATAACCTCTCTATCTGTCTCTTTACTTTTCGAAGCTTCATTCATGATTGAGCTCGTATCCATATTTTCGATAGCAGACTCTTGATTAGATTTTGCAGTTATGACAGAAGACACTATTGCATAAGATATTCTTGATTTGTTTTTAACGTTGAATCCTTTAACTTTTGTGTTGCAAAAATAACATTCTTTTTCTGATTGAGGTATTGAGCATATTACCGGTGAGGAGTATTTTAACATTTTATTGTTTTTCACTTTATTCCAACGTAAAAGCATAGTGTAACAAGCACTGCAAATGCTATCTGGAGCAAATGTTTCATTTTTAGGGGAAAATTCTCTTTTATAACATTGACGATATATGTCTCTACATTGCTCATTCATTGACCTACGGCAAGTGATGACTTCATACTTTCCACAAACGTAGCAAAAAACATTTTTATCGCTGTTGCAGTCGTGGCTGGTAAAAACATGATCACTTGTTGTAGCTTTATATTCTTTATCAGTTGAATCGCCAACCAATGAAGGGTGGCGGTAGCTGGATGACGACGATTGCGGGCCCGTTCCCTCACCCTGACCAACCGCCGATACTGAGCGTCCAATACCCTGCATCGTACTTTCTCTCGTACCGGCCATGACGGCACAATGCCTTCACCACAGGACTTAGCCGAAAAATGAAAAGCAAGAAAAAAATCCATTTTCCGCCGTCACCACGTGGAGCACAGAAAAAACTTCGGGTAAATGGTGTTGCAGGTAACTTCGTACAGAAACTGTCTTTTGTTCTCATGAAGGTTGTCACCACCGTCTTGAAAATTGGAAGCCACTAACTTTGATAGCTGAAGTGAAGTTAGCTGATCGTTGGTGTATCAGGCAAATCGGATAAGGGCGGCTTCATAAAGGCTCACTTGCCGAATCGTCAGAGCTGTCAAAAGTTCCTTACAAGCGTGGGTAAAAGCAGAAGAATACCGAGATGCCAGAGAAAGTTTACCCACATGTAGAAGTCAAATTTTGGATCGTTAATACATTTTTCTTCCGATCTAACTTTGATATGACCTTGATCTCACCTTGATCTTGGCACCCTAGGGGTCAAGCGGGCCTCGGATTCAGACTTAGCGATCCCCACAATATATTAGTATGGTAGTCTAGTCCCATGTAGCCCACTTGAACATATGAATCATCTATATATTTAAATTAAGTGACTTTAAAATGACCTTAGAGGTCGTCATAAAAAAAACATACATATCTGGACGTAAAATCTTCCGTTCTTTCAGAATCTGCAGTCAGAAATTTGTTTTTGGTGGAATGAACGAAATTGACCTTGAACTGACCCTGACCTTGACTCGATAAGTTCCAATGGATCCCGGATTCGGATTCAGCGACGCAAAACCCCTAAATTATAGTAGCTATCTTCATCCAAATGACTTTTCTGTCCATTTGACCTTCAAATGCCCTTGACCCAGATGTGTTGGGGTCAAACGGACCACGGATTCGTGCTCAGCGGGTCAAAATACATGGGAATATATGTGTCGCATCTGTAGAACAGAAAAGTGTTTTTTTTGTGTGCCGGTGTTATTAAAAATTATCTCAGTAAGCATTGTCGTTTCATTAAAAACTTAAAATAACGCAAATAAAATATATTTAAAATGGTTTACATTACCTTAAAATCGGGATCTGTGGTCATTCGTTTGAAGGAGCCAATTATGTACAGCGTTCCGGTTCCTGTATCCACCATTTTTGCTTGCGTGCTGTACCTGCAAAACAAACATTGAACTTTAGTATTTTATTTAAAAATGACAGCAATTCAATTATTTTTTAAGGGAAATTCGACTATTACGGCCAATCAAGCTTTTTTATTAATAAACTAGCCACTCTATCGACGGAGATAGTAATATAAAACGTTAATTATTATATTGCTGGTGCTTCTTCTAACAACTCCAAATCAGTTATTCAGAGAATAATTAAATTAGAGAGTAAGAAAAAAGATATTTAATTGTGGAACAACAGATGTAATCCAAAAAGTGTATTGGGTAGCTCTGGTGACCAAAATAATCGCAATATTTCGACATTTTATCGAACAACTGGAGAATTATACTTTAAAAATGAACATTTCAAGATTTTAGACGAAGAGATAAAAGTACTCACCGAAAATCAAAAAGCATTTGAGGTTACATTGTTCACAAAAATTTTAGTTTATTAGTTCTTGACAGAAACAAATAAGATTGAACATGAATAAATCTCGCCGGGGGAGCCCGACACGAAATATCCAGGGACGTGAAATTATACAACAAAAATTACGGGACATAGCTCGAGAGTGAAATTATATGTCCCAATCGAAGTATAACATTTTTTGTATTCTTTCAAATATTTGATAATAAGTTTGGCCCATATTTCACCAAATCCATACTTGTTTTCTACAGACGAAATATGTAGATCGGATTTTCTTTTAAGCTAATGGGAGATATGAGTCTCTATTTTTGAAATTACGCTTTGGGACAATTTTGAAAGAAAATTTGCCAAAAATAAAATGTTGGGCATCAAATTTGGATAAAACATAACATCTTCTTTCCTTATTCAGCTTTTTAAAAATCTTTAATTTTAAACTCAAGAGGATGTAACTTGTATAGAGCTTGATAATTGGAGAAGTAAAAGTTCAATTAGCTCGAAATTTTCCTGGCGCCTGGATAGGTAGAAAATGAGGTGTTTTATGGTCGAACTGAGCTCCAGCACTTGGCCAATTTTACACCTGAGCTATTTTGACGATAGGCGTTCTTAGACTCTCGATGAACCTTAACGGCGCTTGCAATATTAACAGGCATTAGCAACTGCAACATCAGTTTCACCTGCACTTTTCCGAACTATTTTATGCACATCAAAGCAGCTGTGTTGACTTGAACGACTTTCCCAACATTATTGCTCAAGTATCGACGATATTAACTTAATATGTCATCAGAGAATTACGGAGCCAGAAATATTTGATCAAAACATTAATTATTAATAATAAATTCAGTATACAGGGTGTTTTTTTTAACTTGAGACATCGAAATATCTTAAAATCATACGCATCCTATGAAAAAAATATCCGTATTAAAATTTTTTTATTTTCGAGGGGGAAAAGCGACTTTGAACAAAATTTACCCTGCTTCACCCCCCAGGAGACATTGAGTGGTGAGTTTTTCACGAATCGAAACAAATTTTTCGAATAAAACTTACGTATTTCATTAAGGAGAATCTAAATCTGTGAAAAAAACTGGGGTTCCCATTTTAAATTACAAATTTACCCCCACCCCTGCCAACTGGGGGGGGGGTGGGATGGGGTAAATTTGTTTAAAGTAGTTGTTCCCCCTCGAAAATAAAAAGTTTTTATTACGGATATTTTTTCATAGGATGCGTATATCTTGAGATATTTTCATGTCTCAAGTTAAAAAAAACACCCTGTATATTAACATTTCAATATTATGCATCAATTTCATTATGATGTTCAACTCAGACATTTGGGGAAAAATATCTAACTGTTGTAAATCAATTGAACGGTTTCAGGGAACTTCGGCCCCTAAACTTTAATCTTTAATGTCTGATTCCTGGTCTCTGACACCCTGGCCTTTGCAACTTGACCTATGATATGCCTACTTTGAACCCTATATTGTGACGCCTGACATCTGGTCTTTCACACTTGACCTGTGACCCTTCAACTTTGAAACCTCTATTATGGCTCCTGATTATGCCATTAACATTATAATTTGTGTCCCTTTAACTTTATAAATTTTAAGGGAAATTTCGAACAACAGTTTAAAAAAATCAAAAATATAAAATAACTTTTTTCTGGAGCAGCTGATTTAAAGATAAGTTAAATTATTAGAGGGAATCAGTATAAGTGCAGATAAACAAACATAAATAAACAAGTATATGTTTTAGGAGAATGAAAATATCCATAACTTTTTCAACTTCTCCTGGCTGGGTTTCGAGACCATTACAGCACACTGGGCTGAGGAATTTTGTCTAAAATCTAGCCAAAATTTTCAAATTTCTACAGATTTGCCTGAAACTTGACGCAAGGGGGTTTATCAGATCGCTACTTTAAATTTTTACTTCAAAAGTGACAAATTATAAATGGCGGATCAAATATGGCGGCAAGCATTTCTAAAATTGTCCATATTTCTCTGAAACTTGATACGAGGTGTTTTTTTAAATTCCTGATTTAGCATTTGAAGTTAAAAGTTATGATTTCAAACTTGGGGATCGCATATGACAGCTGACATTTTTACATTTCTGAATATTTGAATAACTCTCTATAAGGATTGTTTGAGATAGTTATATTTTATAAGCGAAGTTTTTTATTTGAACGTCTGCAGTCAGCTTAGAAAAATTATAGTAATTAGCGTTACAATAAAAAACTACCTTGGCAAAATCTAAGATTCTTAAACACTCCTTACTGAGATTCATTCAAATATGTAAACGAAATGTCAATGGTAATGTATAAAGAGGAATTATATGAATTTCGTGAATATAGCGAGGGCTATAAATAAATAAAGTGGTAAAAATGACTGTATTTGCAGAATACATGTAATTGTGACAAGATTATTAGGACCCTCGTTAGGACCAGAAAAGTAAAACTCGGAAATCTAAGGTTTCTTGGTCCGCTAAATATGAATCCATAGTCAGAATTAACCCTTGTGTGCGCACCCAACAGTGCCTACGTTATTGGGCACCCGGGGTACCCGGGTATCCACCTACGTGGCGCTTGGCATTCTTTTCATTTTAATGGACTCTAGGTGCTCGACATTTAGTGACAAGTTGGGGGGGGGGGGGGTAAGAAGAAGTCTCATATTATAATATTTTATAATGAATATAAATGTGGCGTTGACACCATGGACCAGATGGTCAGCAGATACTCAACACAACGTCGCACTTTGAGATGGCCGCTAACTATGTTCTTCAACATGCTAGAAATTAGGATTCTTGCTTCATATCTTATATACTATGAAAATAATACAATGCTGCCAAAAAAAACTAACCAACGGCGACTATTCATCCACCAATTGAGCGAAGAACTTGCAAAACCGATGATTGAGGCTCGGTCTCAAAATTTGCAAGTAATGAGGAATTATAGTTCCAAGATTGCTATCGAAAGTGTAATCGGGCGACAACTAAATCCTATGGATGGTTCCTGTCATATCTGCTACCAACAGGTAATAAAAAAAAAAGAAGAGAAACTAGAAAGGTCTGCTGCAAATGCAAACTGCCTGTCTGCGACGAACATTCAGAATCCTTGTCTAAATGCAATGCATGTATTAAATAAACGTTTTTTTTCAGAATTATTTTCTTTTTATACATTTTGCATCCTATTTTATGGACATGAACCAAATAAATATACTATAACACTATTTATGCAGCTATATTTGATATTTTTCATGGTGGGTACCCGGGTACCCGGGTGCCCCTCAGACGTATGTATACTTTGAATTCGATTATTTTCGTTTAAAAAATTCTGAAGAGTTTCTAAATGCAATATTTGATTGAAATTAAGTTAAATAACAATGATTCGGAGGCTCAAAGCAGATTTTCCATTTTTATCCTAGTTACGTGCAAAGAAGTACCGAGGTGGGCACCCGGGTACCCGGGTGCGCACACAAGGGTTAAGAAATTCAAAATGGCGGATACAATATGGCGGACTGAAAACATAAAAGTGATTTGAATGGATTGAAAATGCCTGCTCAGGGGTTTTGGGGTCACTGCAAACTAATCTGAAGTCACAATTAAAAATTAAAAATGACCGACCAAAACATATAGGTTATTCGGACTTGCTTGAAACTTGGTATTTGGTGGTTTATCGGGTCACTGAAAACGAATCTGAAGTTGTGATTACAAAATTAAAAATTGCGGATTCAGTATGGCAGATTGGAAATATAAAGTTAATCGGATTTGCTTTAAACTTACTACTCGGGGATTATTCCGATAACTGAATACGAATCTGAAGTAAGAACTATCAAATTCAAAATGGACCCCATATTGGCTCCACTATTCTGAATCTTATATTTTTGACTAAGGATTCGTTATCGGTGACACAAGTAACCCCCGACTATAGTAAGTTTTAAGCAAATACAAAGAATTGTTATATTCTCAGTCCATCATATTGGATCTGGTATTTTTTATTTGAATTTTTTTTTTAGCCCCTTTTTGTAATAAGAGATATCAAAAATCGCCTGAGTACATAGTTTCAAGAAATCCAAAATTCATCTTTTCAATTCAACAAGTATTAATTTTCAAAATTTGTTTTTCATTTTCCTTCAAAATTGATCTCTTCTAAATTAAGAACTTTTGTATCCAATTCTTCTTTTAATCACTAGTATATTCTATTATTTAAGTCCATAGTGAGTCTGGACTAAGTATACACTCTCTCACCAAATTCCGTTAACATTTCACGCTGTTTTGACCCTCGAAATAAGCATTCCGTTGCAGTGTACTGTACTGCACTGTGATTCACTTGAGCTTTTGGGACGTACTCGTATAGTAGGGTACGAACGGTTTGAGTACACAGGAGACTAGAGTGCGCAGAAATGATCGCTTTCCGCCCTCAGCCCCTCAAAAGCTCAACCCCTCTTCAACCTTCGCTCTCTAAACCCTAAACCCTCACCCTCACTCTCAACCTCCTTGTCGTGGCAGCCCTCAAGGTAGTAGTCACATCATCCTAACCCCCATACTCGCCTTCTCACGACTCGCTTACCACCAGCGTTAAATCATTATGCTTACTACTGTATACTAGCAGACGCCAGACAAAGAGCCAACTAACGAAGTGATCATTTTTGACGAGAGGTAAAAGAGGTTGATAAGGAGTAGGTGCAGGACCCTCTAACGAGGAACAAGCGGCATTCTGACTACTTTATCCCCCCACCTTTCATGAAATTACAAAGTGCTTTATTAATTGTTTTTATCGAAAATTTTCACTAATAAAAATTATTTGTAATTTACGACGTTATTATTATTATTGTTATAGCATTGAGCCGAATCCCTTTCGGGATAATCGTAACTCACTCGGTTCTAACATTGTAATACTGCCGGGTATCATGGAATTCATATCAGAAAAGTGAGATTTAGATTTAGATTTAGATAGTGAGAGTTAGATGAATCTAGAATTCCCGTGTTGCTTATTGAAGCAACACGTTTGTTCCGCAGCACCGCTTCGACACAGGTCACTGATCAATCTCTCTGACAATCACCCCAGGCGAAGAGCTTCAAAAAGTCATAATGTATCACAGATAACACAAAAATGTGCAGACTGATCGATAACCCCACAGGAAGATCCATAACCTTCACTCTAATCACATACACTAACTAAAGCTCTCCAAGCGGGCTCATTAGTACCCAAGATCGTTCGTTTCAGGCTTCTCGCACTCCGGTGACACTCTTTATCACGCATTTCTTATAAACTATTTTTCTGCAGACTTTCCTGTCCTGGCATACAAATTTGGTGTCCTTTACATCCACATATCTTGCCATGCAAGCTCTTGTGTTTCTATGGCTCTTTATGCCTTGTCGCTGTATTACGTTACAAAAGTAACGGAAAATTTTGTTAAATATCCTATAATTTAACGTGACCGTATCTTCAATTTACGAAAACTACAAGGAAGCGTCCATTAATTACGTTCCAGAAAATCTTACGAATCCTTAATTAGGAGGAAGGGAGAGTCCAAACCATTTCATACGTAAGTTTCCTCTCTGATTATTTTATTCAAATATGATAACTGAATCCTGTTTTGGTTGTTGAAATTACTTTTTATAGTATTGTACACATTATATCACTATTTGTTTATGAGAACTCTTTGAATCTCTAGAAATATTTGCAATCCTTTAAAATTCCGTGAATTCTTTTGAACATTTTTTTAAATCAAGTGAAAATTCTTTGAAATTCTTTACATTCCATGAATATCGTACATATCTGTTGAAATCCCTTTAAAACGATTAAGCGCTCTGGAAATCTCTCGAAATCCTTTAAAAACTGAAAATTCTTAAAAACCTTTGAGATTCCGTGAGAACTTCCGAAATCCTTGAAATCCTAAAAATCCCTTATAATACGCGTAAATCTCTTACAAACTCCAAAAATCGGTTAAAATTCCGTGACATATTTTGAAACTTTACGAGATCCCTTGAAATGTTTGAAATCCCTTTTAAATTCATTGAAATATTTTAAATGCGTGGAAATCGTTCCGAACCTCTTGACATTCCTTAAAATATTCTTTTATCTATTACAATCTTTCTAAATCCATTAAAATTTCTCGAAACTCCTTTCAAATCCGTTATAATAATCTTAAATCCTTTGCCATTCCGGTAAATCTTTTAAAATTCTAAATCATTTGAAATCACTTGAAATCATTGAAACCCCTTTAAATATCTTAAAATCCGTTAAAATTCTTCGAAATATTTGCAAATATTTTGAAATCCCGTGAAATCTTTGGAAATCATCTTAAATTCCGTAAAAATGCAGTAATTCTGTGAAATACTTTGTCCTCCTTTGAAATACCTTCAAATCTCTTAACATTTGTTGCAATCGTTTCAAATCACTGGAAGCCTTTCAAAATGTCGTATACAGTGATAATAATTGATATATTGTTGATATATTGACCAAAAAATAGAAAATCTTGCGTATGCGTGAGGGTGAGGGGGCGCAAAAATCTTACTATTCCTTACAATACAGGAGAAAAGGGGGTCTCAAATTCCAAACTTTTTCATAAAATTATTATATTAATTAATTATTATTATTATTATTATTAATTAATTATTATATTAATTATTCAACGAAACGTCCGTAAATTTTAATTATATTAAGAGAAATTCAGTGATTTTTTGTTACATGTAATGGCATATAAACCTTCCATTACTCGAAACGCACAATTTTTTGTTTCAAGTTTTGGAATTTACGATACAATGTATCAGAAAATTCTCTGATTGCAACATATCTAGTTTCAAATGCTCATGTTTCACAAATAAAAACAATTTTATCCTTATTTTAATCAAAGTAATTTTATTGGGTGAGTTAAACACTCGGATGCTTCGGATGAATATAAATGTTTTTCAATTAATATAAAAAATTAGGAGTTTTAAAACTTTCAAATGAAAACAATTACAATTGAATAATTTTGATATTAATCTTCGGAAAGAAAAACATTTGAAAGTTTAAAAGTTTGGAAGCCAATAGAAATGAATATGAAATTGAAAACCTCAAATCATGCAAAGTTGTACAATAGGGTGACAAAGAAAAACTGAAATATTTTGTTTTAACTCGGGCCACCCCTTCAAATGTTTACTAATACGTATTAATTTATTCTTAAATCTCGTTAATTCTCAGGGCAAGCATTTTAAACAATATAAGATTGCGATACCCCGTCTTTTTCTTTTTTAGACAAACTTATTTTTAGAACTCGCTCAAGACTTGAGGAAGAAAACATTGACGTTTAAAGCAGGTACGATTATTTTTTTGAAAAAAGAAAAATTATTGGATACTTTTTTCCATTAGATACAATTCTACGAGGTGAGATTTAAAAAATACCTTAATTTTCGATTTTTAGAAAATACAATCTGTAAAATATTATTATATTCTGAAGCACCACGACTTGAAATTATACCTTTTTCACAAAAAGTTATCCCCTATTTATTTTTGTTCATACAATTATTTTTGTCCTCCCCTCAACCCTAAGAGAGAAAGAATTGACTTTTAAAGCATGGAAAATGATTTTTATTGGAAAAAAAAGAAAAATTATGCAGTATTTTCCCCCAATAGCTAAAATTGTATAGGTTAAGCTAATTTTAATAATTAGTTAAGTATACCTTAAGAAACTAAGATGATACATATAGTTACTTCACCCTTTATATTTACATTGACTTATTTCTCATTGGTTTAAATATAGAGGGGAGGATAACTTTTTGTTAAAAAGGTATCATTTTAAGGGGTGCTAATTTATAATATAATAATATTTTACAGGTTACATTTCCTAAAAATCGTAAATTTAGATTTTTTTTAAATCTCACCTCTAGGAATGGTAACAGGGATCCGATCGGGAGCCGGTCGGATAGCCCCAGTTTAAACCGGGCGCTGACCGAAGATACTGGCCGGTAACCGCCCAAAAACGTCACGGTAAACTGGTCGGATTCCGGCTTTCATACCGGCCGGGATCCGGTCGGGTAACCCGGCTACAGACCGGTTAGAAAATTTTGCTTCAGGCGAGAAATTGGTAACTTGGATTGTCTTTAAAGGCTCATCGTAAAGAATATGGTGAAATTTAAATGCAAAATCAAATTATCAAATTCTCGCGATGAACATGAATGCAATGTGCATTTTCATACGAGGTTAATACACATTGAAGAATCGATAACAATTTTAATTAATAAGTTAAAACATTGGGAAGACCTAAATGTTTTTTTTTTTTAAGAATTCGAAAAAGCTAAATTCTGTTTTACTGATCTAATACATCCGTAAGTATGTCTTTGATAATGGCACGGCTCTTAAAAAATGTACAATTTCTACAAAAAAAGTATCCTGACCAGTGCCCGGTCGGCTCCCGACAATGAAATTTAACCAGGGTTGGCCCGGCCGGCTCCCGACCATGAAACCCAACCAGGGGTAGCCCGGCCGGGATCCCACCAGAAACCTTGTTGTAGTAGGGCCAACCGGGGCAATTTCTGCACGGGATAGAATTGTAACTCATGAAAAATAATTATTTCACCATTTTTCTTTTTTAAACAAAAATAATGTTACATGGTTTAAATGTAAATTATTTCTTTCTCAAACGTTGAACAGGTTCTAAAAATAATTTTATCGAAATAAGAAAAAATACGAGGTAATTTTTTTTCCTTGAGGCATTAAAATCAGATGTATTTTTGTTCAATAGGTGTCCTAATTTTATATCTTTTAAAATTCATACCCCTGATAATTAGTCTGCTTTAAAAATAAATACTTTTTTTATTCTTTTTTGCCGTACAAAATATCTTTGATGTTATATAATTAAAAATTTCTCAAGGCATATGTTAGAATTTTTTATTTTAAGAAGCAAAACACATGTCTTCATTTCCTTGCTAAAAGTAAACATTTGAAGGGTTGGCCCTAGTTGAAACAAAATATTTATGTTTTTTACTGTCCCCTTATTGTAGGAATTAAAATTGAAATCATATGAAAATTCAACATTCCAAATCAAAAGCATTAGACTAAATTGAACTTTTAATTTATAATTAAAATTAAACCGTTTCGCTTTAGAATAGGAACCGCTTAAAACAAATTTGAAAGAATACTTAATTGCTCCATAATTAATTAATTTTGAATAAACATAAGTGAAATATAAATACAAATTTTAAAGCGATAGTTTATGCACCTGTTTAAGAAAACCCGTTTGCATAAATGACAGAAAGTGTTAACAACGATTACTTCCGCGAAAACCACAAGTTCTAAATTGGCCTATTTTACGGCTGCAGGCTCGTTGAAGTCATTTGTATGACTTTCAGCACGGGAAGGAGTATTGTGTTTTTCCCCAGCTGCGAAAAGTGTTCGCGCCGTGTAAAACTCTTTCTAGTGAAAAGCTCGTACTCCTGGGAAAAAGAAATATCACGTCATAGCTCACACGCTTTTATTATGCTACACACTGGAGCTGTGAGCGCAATAATTTCGCACGTGCTACATGGGAAATTGGAATTAGTCCCTCACACCACTACTCTTTTTTTTATTTTCTGTGTTATTCTTTTTTTTATTTCACCCTATTTTCATACCATCGGACCGACACTATATTAATTCTGTAATTCGCAGCGAGGCACACATTTGCATAGCAAAGCTGCAAATAGCCGCTTTACCACTCGCTGGCATGGATTGTACTTTCGTCACGTGTCAAGTGCTTCAAATTCAACGAAATTACAAAAAAGCACCGTCTGCTTTTTAATAATTATTTTTTTATATATGCAATATCGGTAGTATTAATATTATATTTATTAATAAAGATGAGACATGACAATTATTAAAAAATACTGTGATGAAATATCATTCAAGCAGCTTATCAACTGATACACGACAATTTACTGAATTTCTAATTACCAATATTCCTTTTAAATTTATCGCATAAATTTTATAAGCAGAAAAAGTAATTCAAATAAATTCTCGTTTTTAAACGTGCTAGTTTTTAATCTATGAGAAAATCTTTTTATAAGGTACACATATTTTTTTATAACATCCTCGAAGTACATGGAGGTGTACTCTGTAGAGGGATTAATTTTACAGCTGAGTAATGTAGAACGGCAGTTCGTTTAAAATTTTAATGAAAGGAATCTTCGCATAAAAGCGTATGCAGGATAACCCCATTACTTCCAAAACTATCCCCTAGTATGTCGGAACGCAGCACTTTACTCTGCATAAAATTAACTGACAGAAAAAGCGGGTTAACGACCGCAAGTCCGAGAGAATATGGACATTATTCGCAAGCTTAATTCCTATTGAAACTAACGTCTTTCTTTGTCGCGATTTCAAAATTTAAATTTCAAGGGGAGATTATAGTAGAAAATTTTAAAAGTAGAATTTTATACGAAAAATTATATTGCAAAAACTAATAGTATATTGTGCTACAAGTTGAAAAAGCGAGAGATTTAAAACGAGTGTGAAGTTAGCTACCCGAGCGGAGCGAGGGTGGCTATCACATGAGTTTTAAATCGTCGCTTTTTCAAGGTGTGGGACACGATACTTTTTCTATAATTTGTGTAAAAAGTGCTAGTTTTTGTTCACCTGTATTTTGTGTAAAAAGAGGGCGATTTTTAGTCGATTGACGCAACACGAACAATGGCAATTATCAAAACCATTGCAATAATATGGCCGTAACAATAAGCTGGTAAGAATGTTTGGTTAGAATGCCACTAATCAAATTTCCGATTTTCCGCGAAAAAACCAAGCACAGTATGTTCGGAGAAACTGACGTTGTTTTTTTGCTTTCCCCCAAGCAATTTCGTCCATATCCATAGTAGCGGTTAAACCATTGACAATCAACAACTTTTTGGAAATTGATTTTTAGGTTAGGAACGAGAGTCGGAAAATACAATGAAGTTGCCTGCGCACGAGCTCACCCGAGGCAGCACGAACACACACGGAGTAACACGAAGTAGTTTGCACTTCATTTACTTTTTTCACTCTGCCTGACTTTTGTCACTGCATTCATTTACTTTTCTCACTG
>CAKNWT010315855.1:0-13502 GCA_932066315.1 Andricus coriarius
TTGTCACATTTATTACGGCATCCCGTTTCGCAAGTAGTACTGGCTAACGGCTCGCTCCACGATCGGCGCAATACTATGCCGAGAGTATAAATATTTCAATATTTCATGTGTTCTAAAATATATGAATACAACTTTTTTCCTATTTTTTTTTCTTTTAAGAAAAAAATTCTAAGTTCCATCTTTATGTAAAATTGTAAATGTTCAGAAAAAATTACATTTTATGTCAACCTTAAACGTTGTAAAATGTTCTAAAACACCTAAAAACCAAACCTTACACGAAAGTTTAAAAAAATTTGTTATTAAAAAATTATCAAAGTTCACGATCAAATTTCTAAGTTCCGTCGTTAAAAATATTAAATGTTCATAAAAAATTACATTTCCTGTTATTGTAGAAAGTTGTAAAGTAGTCTAAAACCGCGAAAAAACGAAATATTACATGAAGAAAAATTGTAATCGATATAAATTATTTAAAAATTATTTTATTGATATTTCATTTAACAGTTCGCATAGTTTACATGTACATAACATCGTATAATAATAAATATTTAATTAGAAAAAGAGTGTTAAAAATTTGGTGTTTCAACTTTTTTGAGCTGTACCTTATGAAGATGGCTTTTTCATCGAGTTTCAACTCGTAGGTTTAGCGCAATGGTTAAGACTCGCGACTGCTAGGCGATAGATTCAGGTATAGATGTAGGTTCGATACCCCGTAGCGTTAGAAATTTTATTTGTAATATAATCTCATGTCATCATTAAAAAGGTGTCGATCAACTTATTCATAGTTTTCATAACTATTGCACTACTTTTTGTACCGTCGAAATTATATTAAATTAGTCGTCGAAACGATTAATAATTCGACGTCAATACGTCGTCGAATTGGGCGACATAATATCGTCGAATCGACGAAAATATCGATGATTCTTCGACATCAAAAAACGACGTTGATTCGACGTCTAATCGACCATCCATTTCTGACTGGGATGCGAATAGTATCAAACTTTAAATGTAGGCATTTAAATTGCGCGTAAAACGGCTATTTTCAACTTCGTGCATGGTCGGTAACGACCGGACTCTTTCGGCTTCTAACGTTGGGGGAAGCTACCAAAGAGTCAAAACACTGTACGACGATCCGCTCGTCATTCGGCCGGTCCGCCAGGCTGTTTAGTTTCATTTTCTTGGTTGATTAATCCATTTTAAATGTACACTCTGTTAATTTTACCTAAAAAAACGAAGCTGGATAAAATTCTCCATTCAAAAATTAAATGCAATATTAAAGATGCTACAATCATGTTAGATATTTTTGTTAATTTTTTAGAAATTGGAACGCTTAGTAGCTTTTATTTTACGCGTAGTACACAGTTGGGTGAGTCGAAAGAACAAAATTATGGAATTCGAAATTGGAACTGTGTGGAAAAGTAGCCAATTATTGCCCTAAGAAAGTATAAATAATTTGGCGTTGATTGATGATGGCTTTCAGTTTGTGCCTTAGTAAAATGATATTTAAAAAACGATTATGTCTGTCTGTCATTGTCGTTGTCGTTGCCGGATAACTTTTGAAAGACTAATCGGATTAGATTCAGCTTTGGCACACGTCTTTAGGGACCAAAAAGGAAGGACGCGTTCCTCAATCAACATTTTTTGACGAACGGTTCTGGTTTTAACATCAACAAAATACTAAAAAATTAGGAAATTCCACTTTGCTGTCAAACTATGCAAGATACAAAAAAAAAATAAGAAAAATAGTAATTTTTCACCCCAAAAAGATCTACAAATTGGTTAGTAATTATTTCGTGACAAAACGCGGAGTTTTTTGTTTTAATCTTAAAAAATAACATCAAAAATAAAATAAATTAAATTTGTGGAAAAATTACAATTTTCTTTCGAACGTTTTTTGATAGAACGCGCACTTTTTTAAATTATAAAAGCAATACATGATGAATTATGTATTATATATTATAGTAATCATGAAAAATAAAATTTGTGCTGGATTTTACAATACCTGTATAATCACTCCCGGACCGAGGTACAGAAACTAATATGTAAACTTATATGTATATTTATACATTAATTGTAATAGAGTTGAACATAATATAGAAAAGTTCGCTTTTCCGATTTTTAATCGAGTGCGAAGTACGAAATACGTGTCGATAATGTGTCCGTTAAAGTTAAAGGAGGTTTAACAGAAGAGAATTCACAATCACTAAATTACAGTTGTCGATGGTTTGACCTTTGACTTTAAAAGGTATTTGTACAAAGTTGGGGATGTACAACGACCGAGAACGTAGTACAGATTATAGTGAAAATCTCAGCAGAAAAAAATTCTACAAATATGGGACAAAGTACATGTTGCAGACGAAGTTTTTGCCAATGCCGATACAGAGTTTTGAATTTATCAGTCGATTAGCGATTATTTACTGTCGAGTGAAAGGTGAAAAACTACCATCATCTTACGATCATTTTAGAATACTCAACTTTGAATGGTTGTTAGTCCCTGAAAATGATTTACAAAAATTCTGCAAAAAATATATGCATTTCTTTAATCCTTTTTGTGCACAGTGATAAAATTTAGAGTCCGAAATAATCTTTTGTTATTAAGTTAATAACAAAAGAGTAGTGAGGTCTCATATCCGAAACTAAAGAGCCTACGGAGGTAATTATAGAAAGAAATTAAACACTTTTAGCTTCTGAAAATGGTATATGTAGTGTCAGTGAACAAAATGTTGCACTGAAATGTTGAAAAAATTATTTTCTTCTTTGGAAAATACAAAGGGCTTCACAATTATCCAAGCAGTCGCACTTACAGCAGGAAACCTTGCCTGCGCTACTGCTACTTTTACAACTATTACGTGTTTCTGTAATACTTACTCCTATTGTGAGTGCCGTTTCGCTAATAATTCTTTATTTTCGGAGATGAGACCTCACTACTCTCTTTTTATCAACTTAATAACAAAAGATTATTTATGACTCTAAATTTTACCACTGTGGACAGAAACGATCACAGAAATTCATATATTTTTTGCAGAATTTTTGTAATTCATTTTCAGGAACTAACAGCCAATCAAAGTTGTGTATCCTGAAATGATCATAAGATGATGTTACTTTTTCACCTTTGACTCGCCAGTAAATTATCGCTAATCGACTGAAAAATTCAAATTTCTGTATCAATATAGGCAAAACCTTCATCTGCAACATGTACTTTGTCCCATATTTTTGGAACTTTTTTCTGCTGAGATTTTTACTATAATCTGTACAAAAAATTAAATACAAGAAAAATGTTCCTATAATCAAAATTCAAAACGAACCCAAAGACTGGTACAGAATCTCTCCAAAATTGATGAACATACTTTCCATGAACATCGAATGACATATGATTAGGAAAAAATATTACTAGATACAGATATAAATAATAAAATCGATGCTCTGACTAATTACCTAGTCTCCACACTCAATCAATTTTCTCCCTTGCACGTTCCTAAAAAGTTTAATAAAGCTGTCCTCCGGATCACATCCGAAATTAAAAATCTAATGAGAGAACGTGATTGATCTATTGGACATAGAGACAAATCTTCCTCTTCTATTGCATACCTATAATGCTTCCCTTTAGGTCGGTCTCTTCCAAGATATCTGGAAAAAGGCTGTTATATACCCAATTCCCAAAATTTCTAAACCAACTTCCCCGAGAGACTTCTGACCAATTTCTATTTTATGTGCACTATCTAAACCACTTGAAAAAATTGTTCACCTGCAACTTTCTAAATTTCTCGAAGTATCTACGGCCACTGACCCCATGCAATCAGGTTTCCGGGCAAAGCATAGCACTCTTACTGCTTCTCATAAAGTAAAGACGGATCTTAAATTAGCAATGGATAATAGGGAGATTACGATTGTTGTTCTGTTTGATTTTTCAAAGGCTTTTGATATGGTCAACCATAAGTTACTCCTAATAAAGTGACTGGTGGAGGTCAAGAGTGGGGTTCCTCAGGGCTCCATTCTGGCACCCCTCGTCTTCATTTTGTTCACTTCTGACTTATTTACTTATCGGGACCAATTTCTTCACTAAGTAGATTACTTGTTCTAGTCCAAGAGGATATCGATCGCGTTATTCTCTGGGCCTGGAAGAATTGACTTACTCTTAACCCGGGCAAAACTCAGGCAATTGGTGTTTGAACTTCTTCATCACCGTCGCTTGAAACACTGGAATCATTTCCATTCCTTCGCATCGAGAATCTTACTATCCCTTTTTCGGAAGTGGTTAAAGATCTGGGATATTTCCATAACCGTACCTTGTCCTGGTAGGAACAGGTACAGAGTATCTCAAGGAAAACATACAGAATTCTACAACTACTATAGACGAATAAGGAAAGGACTCTTTACCTACCTCCACTCGGATAATTTTGGTTATGAGTCTAATCTTGCCCCATTTTGACTGCAGTTGTTTAGTATATGATGCGATTTGAACGACGATTTAAATTTAAAGCTTGAGCATGCGTTAAATGCCTGTGTCCGTTTTATCTTCAATTTACCTAAATACGAACACATAACTACATACAGTCTGAAGGCTGGTCTCCCTAATTTTTCCAAGAGAAGACAATTCTTTATGGGTAATTTTCTCTACACTCTTTTTCTGAACAAAGCTCCTGAGTATCAATATAACCTATTCCAATTTGTAGACAAAGACCTTCTAGCGCATTCTAAGCTTCGTAAAATATATGAAATCCTTAAGATTCCTTTTCACAGAACGTGTCAGCTTTAAAGATCATTTATGGTAAGGGGTGACCGGTTATGGAATAAGGTACCATACGATATTAGAAATGCACCTTCCCTGTATCATTTGTAAATTTTTATTTCTTTTACATACAGTTTTTCCCTATTTATTTCTACCTTAAAATGCACAAGAGCTACTAATTAATCTCCTAATGTTAATTACTACGCATTAATCTCATACCTAATTTGACAAGTATTCTGAGGTCGACTCTATTTATTTATTTTATTCAGTTTATAGAATAAATTATCAGATTAATCATGTATTTTGCCGATCAGTGCTTGCACAAATTTGTAATGAGCCTGTATTATCCTGTTCCTTAGAGGGCTATTTAGCCCTAGGGAATTTTCTTGAATAAATACAAATACAAAAACCGAGGTATATACGAGTAAATTTTTGGACAGATAGTATCCTAGTAGCAACGTCTAGCTTGTATGACAGAGTCCAGAGTCTGACTCAGCATCTGCTCCCTCTAGTCGACCAGACTGGCGGGAGAAATTATCAGACCAGACGATAAACAGAATCTGGTGAATAAAGGAACCAGATTCTGGTATTTAGTTTGAACACTAGTAATTAATGTAGAAATTAATTAATGAAATTGAAAATCTAGAAATCGGAAATCTGAACGATTCATGAGAATTCCCAAACTTGCAATAAGAGTTTACGAGAAGGGGTTATGTTTGTAATATGTCAGTGTGTCTCTCCTGAAATGTAGTGACGTCTCCGCAGTATATTCTCCTAGAAAGGGCTGAAATATAGCGTAAAACTATTACAGAAACCTATTTAGTACCATTTTACCTTATTTTAATTCTGTCTGGTGTATATCATGACCAGCCTGGGCCAGGATCTGCTATACCAGACTCTGGCGCCAGAACAGCACGCCAAAGCTGAACCAGCCGGGCGCCAGGCTGCAAGCAGATTCTTCTTTTTCTGGCGCCCAGCTGGTGCCAGTCTGCAGTTATCTTGCTACTAGGGTAGGTGCGCTCGAAGTTGCAAGCAAAGCCAGCCGCGCGTGATGAGAATGTGCTCGCGCAGCCGGGAGATTTTCAAAATTGTTTTTAGCGGTATTACCTATCTCTCGAAAATTTGACAGCTTTTTAATTAAATTCGTCGAGACGAGAATATATTTTTTAGTCAAATATTTTGACGCGTCAAATGCATGGAGGCTTGGGAGGCCTGATGGACCCCTGTTTTAAGAAAGAATTAAAAATCTACAGAAATTACCAACTTTCGATCTGATCAGTTCGAATCGAATTTTTTCGAATCGAGTTGAGCGCTTTGAACGTGAAGAAAATCGACTTTGGATCTTTTTAATTCGAATAGAATTTTTTTGAACTAAACTAAGCACTTTGACAGTCGACCAAAATCGACTTTCAAACTGATCAGTTCGAATCGAATTTTCCCAAATCGAACTAAGCACGTCGAAAGTCGACAAAACCTACTTTCAAACCTGTCTGTTTGAATCGAATTTTTTCTAACAGAGCTTAGTACGTCGAAAATCGACAAAACCGACTTTCGAACTGGTCATTTTGAATTGAATTTTGTCAAACAAATCTGAGGGCTCCGAAAATCGACAAAACTGACATTCGAGCAGGGCTAGTTCGAATCGACAAGTATCGATTCGACCCGATTAACGAACAGGTCTAATCATTAGTTACTTAAATTATTGACACACGGTACTGCCACACATTTAATAAATCATTGGGAATTTACAGACGTAATTTAGTTTAATTAGCAATTCAAATTTCATGCGGTATCGTTCCTACCAGTGGTCGATATTTACAGACATCGTTGGGTTGAATTCAAAATCCAGAATATTGCTCGCTATATTGCCTTTCAGCTCTGGACATTCAGCGTCAGACATTAAATTGAGCGGTCGTTATGATTAAGTTAGTCGATGCTTCTAGAACTAGAAGTATCGAGACAAAACAGGTCATACTTTGGGCTGTCTAGAAACTTCGATGTTTAGAAAATCGTTAAAGATCACGTTCACAAACAAATTTCTGGACGGCTCGACAGAATCCGCCTAGGTACACTATTTGCTTTATAAAATATAATAAACTCTATAAAAAATAATAAACTCTTTTGAATTTTTTGCAGCAGAGCAGCGATAAGATGAATTGTGACTCAAGCAATGAGAATGCCAAAATGTCGAGTGAAAAAGCGATTCCGAATTTGGGCCTTCGTTGTATATATCCTGCAATAAATAACATAAGGCATAAAAGAGTAGTTCAAACTACTAAAAAAATTAAGCAGCAAAAGGAAGATAACAACGAAAATTGTAAACATGATGGATTCAACTCAGTTTCGATAAATTCGTCGATTTATAATATTCTGACATTTTTTTATAATGATCAAAACATGTTAAATGGAAAGGAAAACTTGCATTTATCCTTTAAGCTGTTGGAGGTAGCAATACGAGAAGTTACTTTAGAGAAAATAAGTCAATCACAGATAGAATCTGTGTTGAGAATTACTTCGATTTTAATTTTGTTTAAAGATACCGTTATTTGCAAAGCAACTAGTCCTTTTAATCAAAACCTTCACAAATTACTTCTCCAAAATCAATCGTCAAACTTGAATGAATTATCTATTAGGATAAACGCACAAGGTGGCACTTTTAGTATTGTTCCATTCCCTCTTCCAAGAAGGGGCGAACATAATACAAATTTAGAAATTCAGTTTGCAATAAAAGATAAATTTGGGAAGGTGTACTGTGGAATCCTAATCTGCATGATTTCGTTAATCGTACAAGGACAGGCCGTGCAATGTGAACCGACATCGTATGTCTATTCTACGTTAAAAGATCCAAATGATCCACAAAATAGTATTTTTTTCTTGCCAGTCAATAATAGAATTTGTAATAAAGAAATTAGTTTTTTTATGTTGAATAGTTCAGCTCTGGGACTCCCGCAAACATTCAGGATAGAGAAATCGCGCAAAAAGTACGCGTCGAGGCCATTAGAATTTTCAGTCTCTGAACAAAAAATTTCAGTTCTAGACTTGAGGAGCATGTTCCAAAATAAACGCCCATCAGAAGTATTCGCAGTGCAAAAGGCTACAAGAAATCATGCTGGTAGAAAGCCTGTTTTGTCTATTACCATTTTGAGAGGTGTGGAGGTTCCTGTAAGAGAAGAAACTGCAATAGTTCAGCCCCTCGTCGAGATTGAGTGGGGCGAAACTACTCAATCTACTTCGCCGGCAGAAGGATCAGCTCCTGTGTGGCATCAAACAGTTATGTTTCCAGTGTCTAGAGTCAGCAATAAACAATACGTTACACTACGACTCTACGATCAGCATCCCATATGGGGTCTTCAGTGGTTGGGCGAATGTAAAATTCCTGTCGAGTGTCATGGAGAATACGAAGAACTTGAAAGATGGATTTGTCTTGACCCACTTCAAAGTCCAGCTTTGTTACTTGGTTACGTGCAGGTATGGAAAATTAATTCAAAAAATTATGAGAGCATATCGCCATTTAATACTAGTCAATTGAACATGCATATTACCGAATTTAAAGCAGGTATATTCAAACACCTGTTAAAAAGACGTAAAGTATGATTTGTTCTACTCAATCTGCAATAGAAAGACAAACAAAAGAGAAATCCATTCCCAGTGGGAAAAATAATTAAGGATGTCCTAGAGGCGTTTTCGGAACATCCCTGAGACGTCTTTTGAAATATGTCTTTTGGACATCCTAGGGACGTTCTTTCGACTGACATTGAACGTATTTACGATGTCCCGGTACCCACTGGGACGTGTCTCATATTATGCCTTGGAAAACATAATATCCTAACCCCACACAAATCCGCGACATCACCAGGTTTTCAACTGCCCAATTTCACACTAAATCGGTCAGATACTGAACAGAATCACCTGATGAATGTAAAGTACATGATCTTCTCATCAATTGTCTGCATTAGCTAAAGCTTTCACACATAATCACTGGTTGTCTTTTCTATTCAATCTATTTGTGAGAGAGATTCATTTTTAACTAATTTTTGTTCGAATTTCCAAAGTGAACTTTGAAAATTTTGAACCAAGTTCCTACTTCAATCTAGTTTACTTTGTACATTGTCTATTTTTAATCTATTCGGATTTCCGATTTCATTTTGAATTTTTCTCAGGTTGGATTTCCAAAGTGAACTTTTCAAATTTCGAACTAAGTTTCTACATCAATTGGTTAAATTTGCACATCATATAACTGTAAACCATTCGAAATTTCAAATTCATTTTGAACTAGATTCAACTCCCATTTCCAAACTGAACTTTTTTAAACTCGTATTAAGTTTCTGCTTCCATCTTGTTTAATTAAGACATTATGTAACTGCAATCTATTCGGATTTTCGAGTTTATTTTGAATTGATATCAGTTCGTAGTTCCTAACTACACTTTTCAAATCTAGAACTACGTTCCTGCTTCAATCTGTTTCAATTTAGACATTATATAAATTTAATCTATTCGGATTTCTAAGCTCATTTTGTGTTGTTCTCAGTTTGGAGTTCCAAACTGAACTTTCCAAATCTCGAACTAAGTTCCTAGGCCAATAAGGTTCAATATGGACATCATCAACTTTCATCTTTTTGTGTTTGGAAATTCGTTTTAAAGCAGTTTCTGCTCGGAATTCCAAATTAAGCCTTTCAAAACGCGCACTGATTCTACCTGAATCCGACTTAATTTGGACCACGGGTGGCGGATAGGGGAATGTTCGCTCGAAACAGGGAACAGGGCGGAAATTAAACATATCCCGCGGATTAAACATATACGATCGGTGACTCTTGCATCCCTCTGGGAGTGCTGCGAACCTTGTTGGATTTACAGCCAGCTTGGGGATGGAACTGATGTGAGCTTGCTCTGCCGCGGTGCAAGTTGGAACCGGATATCAGGAATCTAGCTGTTTGGAGCCTTGATTAGGGAGTGCTGGGTGGCTGTATACGTCGGAATCTGGAGTGCTTCGGGCGAGTTCCAGTCCGTACGTGTTTTCCAGGACTGGTTAAATGAGGGTCGATCCCAGGGAACTTGATTAGGACTGCCGCCTGAGGGATACCCCTTCCCAGCTATTTCGGCCCGCCCCTTCACTTCATCAACAGCGACAATGCTATGGACATGGACAATGAGAATCAAACGGCGAAAAAAAGTACAGGAGGAGCAGCAGACACTGTACTGGCAGACAAACATAACAGGGAGACGGTTCGGCTAGAAAAAAGCTTCTGCGATGAGGTATATGGTGGTGTACTGGAGCACAGCGACGTAGGAGGTAACATGAAACTCGATCCTCAGATTAGCCATATATGGCATCGGTGTGACGAGTTCGAGGACGAAATAAAGGCCAGGATGGGCAAATTTAAGGCACTTCTAGGTAGAATCCCGGACATTGTCATGATGGTCTTGACAGTACGATAAAGACTAAAATAGAGAGAGCATGCATGACGCTTGAATCGGCGACACAAAGTAAGAAGGCCCTCTCTAATAGTCGGGCGAAACTGCGTGCTATGATGACGTCAACCTTGAGACGGCGCGCCGAAAGCAACAGGCAGTAAGAAGAGGCATGTTGACGGCAGGCCGAGTCCCGTTGATGGCTCGACATCTCGACCTTGGAAGAAGCTCCTGAGTAGATCAAACCATAAAGACGCGAACGGTGGAACGACCTCTGTGAACGAAAAGGGTGCAAATCCAGAGGGCGCAAAGGGAACATCGGTGCCTTCCAAGCTGAAGGCAAGGAAATCGAGATGTCGCTGGCCTGATGTGGTACTGATCAATCCTGCGTAGGTAAAAAGTATGTAGACCTGTTAAAAATCGTAAATATCAAAGGCATCAGAGAGACAAGTACAGGGGCTTGTCTTGGTTGAACTGAGTGCAACCATGGATGCTAAAGATAAATTCAGCGAGGCTCTGTGTGCTTCTGTAGGCGAGGATGCGCACATGCGACCACTTTTCCATAGAGTGAAGCTTGATATAAGATCAATGCGCGGGTTTGAAAATAAACCTGTCCAGACCGATCCGGTGGAGGCCGCATCCCACATCAAGATCGATTGGGTCAGTTGTCGTGTGCGAGAGAGGACGCCTGTCAACCGGTATTGTCGATGCTATGGCTTCGGCCATATTTATGCGTCATGCCAGACGAAGAACAGGCGCGCAGCTTGCTGGTAGTGTTGTAAGGTGGACCATTTGTCCCCTGTCTGCAATGAACAACCTAGATGCTACCTTCAGGTGGAAAAAATAATTAGTGGTGGCTGTCGTGCGGTTGAGCACAAGGCTGACCTGCTTATTATCTCGGAGCAGAACTGCAGAATGGGCGTACGTGGCTGGAATCGACACAATACCGGCACTGCGGCCATATGGATCACGAACGTATCCATGTTCCTGTGGGCAATACGAGCAAGGGCAAGGGCGATGGCTACTTGTGGGTCAGAAGTGGAGATCTGTCTTACGTGAGTGTCTATCTTTCATCGAGACGTTGGAGGACTGTATCCGGTAGAATGGACCTGAAGCAGAGGCTGTGGAGTGTTAGACATGCCGGCTAGACTGGACCAGACGACGCTAAGTTCGAGTAAGGTGCCAACTTTCAGGCGAAGTGCTTCCAGAGAACCATTATAAACATCGCCCTTGCATAAGCGGGCATGGCGGCAGTGATACAGGGATGGCAGGTGCTTACCGGCAAGGCGGAGCGCGCGATAAATGTGCCCAGGGAGGTAGCTGTGAGTCTCGTCGAGCAGACCATGAGCCTTATCATGAAGGTATGCAATTCATCTATGCTAAATTATCAAGGAACCAACAGCAGGATCATAAGTAATGATGGAACGGCGAAATTGCCAAACTGCGCAGACAGTCATTGGCTAAGTGCAGGAAGACCCAACGGAAGAGGGGCCGCGTTGACGTCGATGTAGCAGAGGAATAATCCTAGTGGCTAAAATTTCATCGTTAATTGGAATTCAGATCAGTAAGAGAAGAGGATGGACTGCACTGCTTGACGAAGTTGATAGGAATACTTGAGGACATAATTTTAAGATTGCGGCCTACTGTCTGGGAGGTCGTGCATAACAACCTTCACGTAATCCTGCGACTGTGGAGGAAATTGTGGCAGCACTCTCCCCCAAACACCCAGAGAGAAGCCGTGCTTCGATACCTGTAGTGTAAGCGGAGATACAGACCTCCAGTGTAGATGAACTGCGCAAGGCAGGATTCCCGTAGTGGTCCTCAAACTGGTTGCGGGAGAGTACCCGTTTATCCTACTGAATATGTATGCCAATACATGCCTGCTAGCTGGGGTCTTCGTGCAGAGGTACAAGGTACAGAGGATGATCCTTCTTGACAAGGGGAAGCTTCTTCCCATCGCCCCCTTATCCATAAGGCCGCTTTGTATGCTTGACAATGCAGGCATGATTTACAAAACATGCTGAAGGCTAGGATACGCATAGTCTTTGAAGAAGCAGAATGTTTGTGCGAGAACCAGCAAGGATTTCAACGAGGTTGGTTGACATCTTGGAATCGGCGTATCTGCGTAGATGATCAGTGATTTCCTGCATAACAGGGAGTTACTCTACAATACCACAGAGCTTCAACAAAGGCGCAAACTCACTGCGGAAGTGGTGCAGTTGTTTGCACTTAGTCACAGAGCAGGCACAGTGAAGGGCTCTTGTTGGCAGCTAGCAAGACTGAGGTAGTGGATATCACAAGGCAGAGCCGCTTCGGGGAACCTCTTTAGAGTCGAAATAGTGGGAGACGCGGTTGAAACCATTAGAGCGGTTAAATACCTTGGATAAACATGACACAATGATGTGGACCAAAAACAGACGGGGACACAGTAGTAACATACGCAAATCTGTCCTGCGGCAGAAGACGAGGAGGAGCGAGAGAAGCTTTGAAACTAACCGCACTGATGGTAGTGTAGAAAGAAGAAAACCAAGCCACCACGCAATCGTTGAAGGCAGACGAGCCCGTTGTGCGACTTCGTGTTGCACTGCTGAGGACAATGCGTAAAATTGAAGAAAGTCTAGACGCAGAAAGAGTGTTGCGAAGCACATCTCAGGCATCGCATAAGAAGACCAAACAGACACAACTTAGGACTCTGTCAAGGCTCGGCGTATCGCGCCTATAGATAGTAGCCCTGCAATAATACAAAAGCGGTTTCCACGGTCATTGTCTGGCGAATAAAAAAAGTATAGCTGAGTTTTGTGGGCCGTGATCTAGCGATAGAGTCACGCACTCTGTGCGTAAATGCATTTTCACCACCTCGTCCAAAAAAAACTACGTTTCTACTTCAATCCGGTTTAATTTACACTTCAGCCATGTTTCCTCTATTCAGATTCCCGAGTTCGCTTTGAATTGGTTTAAGTTCGGTTTTCCAAATAAGACTTTCCAATGCTCGAACCAAGCTCCTAACTTCACTTCGGATCGAAACTAAACTTGTTAATTTTCTAACTAAGTTCCAACGTCTATTCGGTTCAATTTGGACATTATCTAACTGTAATCTATTCAGATTCACGTGCTCATTTTGGTTTGGTATCAGTTCGGATTTCCAAACTGAACGTTTCAAATCTCGGACTAAGTTCGTGCTGGTGGAATTTAGACTTCACACAGCTGGAACCCATTCGGAACTCTAAATTAATTTTGAAATACTTTCTGTTCGGATTTTTAAACTGAACTTGTCAAATCGCGCAATAAGTTCCTACTTCAATCGACTTCAATTATGACATTATCTAACTGTAATCTATTCGGATTTACGACTCCATTCTGAAGTAGT
>CAKNWT010315855.1:13602-50968 GCA_932066315.1 Andricus coriarius
TTACGACTCCATTCTGAAGTAGTTTTAGTTCGGATTTTGAAACTGAACTTTTCATATCTCGGACTAAATTTCTACTTCAATGTAATTATTTACTCTATTCTAATCTAATAATCTATGTGGATTTTCGAGTTAATTTTGAATTCGTCGCCTTTGGGATTTCCAAACTGGAAATTTCAAATCTCGAACTAAGTTCTAGCGTCCATCGGTTGAATTTGGACATCATACACCTGTAATCTATTCGAAATTCCTAATTCTATTTTAATCAGTTTCATTACGTATTTCCAAACTGAACTTTGCAAATCAGATACTAAGAGTCTACTTCAATCCGCCTCCATTTGGGATCATCTAACATGATCTGCCATAAGCCTACTCAAGGATGGCGCTACTGCGCTATCCAGATCCGTTCGTCCGACCAGCTCCTGGTAAAACTTCAGCTTTAATTTCGGCGATTTCTAAGTCTTCAAATGGCAATAAAACAAGTTTCTTCTAATGCAATTATGAAGTTAAAAAGTCGGAATATTATTTGTTATTTATGAAAATAAGGGAATAGTGAGCTTTGAGATTATATAATCTGTTTTGGCAATTTTAAACTCTTTTAATAGCAATACAAATATTTTTTGTACTACAGTTTCGTTAGGCTTTTTACGCCCTTTTCATTAGACGCAACCGTTTTTCTTAATAAATATTTAAGCTTTAATAATGAAGGTAAAGTAAGTGTGACTTTTTTTACAGAAGAAAACTTTTTCGAATTTTTGTAGGCTAGAAAAACATTTTACCCACGGAAAATATGATTCAATCAGTGGAAGATTTCCCATATGGGCTACATAGGCTGCAGCCTAGGGCGGCAAAATTTGGGATTTGCGGCACAATTTGATAACTACATGTCTTACTGTGGATTCAAAATCGAGTAGTTAATTTTTGTTAGCCCAAGGGCGGCAAGTTCCTAAATTCGCCACTAGATTAAATAGAACAATGCTTTGCCCAAGTTTGACTCTGGTCGGAAAACTTTGATTTTTTCAGTGATTACACTTGAGAAATAATGCCCCATATTTATCAGTTCTTTTGGATTGAATCGTTTGATCTCCTTGAGTACTTCTGTAGGAATCTCGCCTGGCTTTGGATGTTTTTTACTTTGCAGTTATGTCACCGCTTGACCGAGTTCTGCTTCACTAAAAAGTGGAATCTCATCGTGCATTGCTTATTCTGTGTCTTCACTCCTCAGTTTATGTTTTAGGAAAAAGCGTATCTGCGATGTTTGAAATCGCATCCTTTATTGTAATTGGTGCAAGGAACCCAACCTTACGGGTTACGATCTTGTTATGCAAATTTTAGGGATCTTCGTCGTTTTTTTCTCACTCTCTGGGCTTTTGTCTGCTGATAAAAGAAATCCTCTTTGAGTTCCGCTTTTTCCGCTAGTGGTGTCCACTGGAGTCTCTGCACTTTCTCTGTTCTTTGTCGCTCGAGAAATCGAATTTAGGTCAAATGATAATCACCTCTGTCAATTTCTCGACATTCATATTTCCTACTTTCGATCTAGTTTATCTGGATCCGATGCACAGTAAGTTGTAAAAAGTGCTTCTTGACGACTTGATTTTCCGGAGATAATTTCTGTTATTCTGAACAGTCCTTAAAGTGAATTACTGAAAGTTATTGAATGAAGTGTTATTTTCAACAGAAATATAGTACAAAATTATCTGCTACAGTTATTTGTGATAAAATTATTGCTGTTTTTATTACGGAATGGAAAAACAATTATTTGGAAGTGAGACAGGTACCCAGTTACTTTATTTTCTGGTCCGATAACAATTAATAATTTCTTAATCAATACGAAGTATTAAATTCACTATTTTGCTATTTTTTATATAGAAAATTGGAGTAGTTGGGGTTGTGAGTACTTCTTTAGAGACGGACTATCTTTTACTAAATCTGGTGCACTGAACACAAATCTGGCAATAAAAAATGCACACCACTTCAAGTTTAAGAGAAAACGGGACCTGCAACCCCATGAGCACACTTCTTTAGCTGTTTTGAGGATTTATAGCACACAAACATGACGTACTAGACATTTGTAAAAGGACTAAAATTAAACCTTAAACCTTCGCCTTCATTTATGAAAACTGACATATTAAATCACTGTTTCATAGAAGCTACCTTCACTGTAAGTATAGAGCCCTTATCCAGTTTTCAAGAAAAGAACAATTCCATTTTTAATCCAGCGAAAGCCACATGAGACGCACAAGGTTACTTCAAATAGAGGATTGATGACCCCTGCGAGGGTGGCTGTCCTGATGTACTATTTTATTATTTCATTTCCCATAAATGAATGGGAAGGTTTGACCTTTAATCTTAGACCTTTTCCAAATCTCTGGCACATCAACTTTGTGTGCCACTGGTGCTCAGCGCACAAGCTTTAGTAAATTATACCCCTTTCTCTAAAAAAGTACCTGGAATCAACGAAATTTCCTACATTTATCAACAGTAAATAACTAATTTTTATACTTGGTCAGGACACATTGATAACATTTAACAATTTAGTAAACAATGTTTCTCGTATTATAAACCTATATATTAAAATTCCTTTTTTCTTGGAAGCAACTGAAAATTGCTTGCCAAAGGCTCCTTGCTTTCACATTTGATCATACTACGAGATGGATCGACTGCTTATACATATTTAATTAACAGATATACAAATAACGTTGCGAAGTACACTGCCGTCGAAAATTGTCGGTGCTATCAGCCTAAGTACTATTAAAAATCACTGCTGAATTTGAAACATTATTACGCGTTCAAAAATGGAGTCTTTGAAGTCTTATCTTAATTTAAGCCAATAAAACTTACAAATCATTACAGGTTCTCGAGATACGACTAAAAATGTTCAAGCCTCAAATGTCAAGTTTCAGTCGGCGATTACTGTTGTTGACCGCGAGAGCGGTAGTCGCCCGGATTTTCTCAGATTTTGATTCTTAACTTCTACTCGTGCTGTAGTTTAGGATACGTAAAGAAAAAAACTGCAATTTACAGGACGTAATTTGTAAAATCGTATCTTCAATTCAAGCCAATAAATCTTCAAAAATATTCAGGGGTTCCCAAGATATGACAATAAATGTCCAAGCGTGTCTGCGTCGAGTCTCAGTCGACGCAGATTCATACCAAAGACTAATTGGTATGAATTTGAGAGTTTTGCTAAAACTTTCCTAGGCAGTGCCACAAGTTGAAGTCCACGTAAAAAATTCGAGAGATTCTTGAATTTCGTTTTTAAACATCTCACGCAGCATATTCTCTCCAAAAGTTCAAAAATACTTTTACTAGAGTTCAATTGATGCGTAATTTGATAAGCTTACTAGCGGGTTTTCAAAAAATATTCTTGCTCCGGTTTTGAACGAGTAATCACGTTTTAAAATCAGCAGTGATTTTTAATTGTACTTTCGTTGATCGTACAGACAATTTCCGACGGTAGTTTATTATGAGTGTATTCACTATGGCAGTATTTATTTTTGCTTAATTGAAGAGCACTTGGCTTCCTCGTATGCATCGTATAAATTTTCCAGAATAAGTGGCAGAAGCTGTGAGGAGGGGAGGGGGGTATCGAAGTCGCCCAAGCGTATTAGATAGTCGGCTTCAGAGCTGTAGCTGTAGCTGTAGCTGTAACTGTAGCTCTGTACGCGGACTTTTATAAATGATCACGACAGCCACTTGCATTTTGTCAAGTGAACATTTATCGCGCAGATATCTAGAGGGATCGTATCTACAGAGTTTACGGTGATTTTATTTTTCTTGCAAAATAATATATTATAGCTTAGACCGTCTCTAATATACATTGCGACACCTTCACCTCTGGCACATTAATTTCTTCTAGGCTCAGCGCAAACTAGATAATAACCTGCAATAGCTATGCCTGATTCTGCTATGTTTTTGTGCAGCCACGCTTCGTAGACAGCTAGAATGCCATAAAGGTAAATCAGTTCAACGACATCGCACAATTATGTAGCAGTAATAAAACATTTATATATATGCTACTATTATTAGTATAGTTCAAAATCTGCATGAAACCATATGGAGAGTTGACCGAGATGAATACAATTGGACATGTTACGAACGAAGGATCTACAGAGAGTACCATATTGGTACTAGATTCAATTTTGATTCTATGCATACCTGTTTTGAGGGGTTTACAAATCTAACCCCCCCCCCCCTTCCACATCAGAAAAACATGCTAAATACATTAGCTCAAACTTAAGCTGACTCCAAGCAATGCCTGATCTACTCAATACTGTGGTTTTTTAACCTCTAAAATCTCCTACCATCAGCAATCGGATTCATATTAGAAGTGCTTGCATTTGCCTGGAAACTTGATCAGAGCAGGGGTCCCCCTGTGGATCAAGCTGTAAAGCCTATTATGCCACACGCTTAACTATTCGCTCTCAGTAGTTGATTCCAGACCTCTTAGTGGAGCCCAGTATATCAGCCACTGACCACTGGTACAGTGTGTCCCAAATTTATAGGGCCACCTACTTTTTTTTTAATAATTTTTTTTCTACTTTAGCAAATTGCATCAATTTTTTTGAGTGTGTTATAGAATCAAATTGACGATTTTTGTCTGAATTTGATAAGCCTAATTTGAGTCGTTCATTTTTTTAAATAGTTCTAGTGAAAAATGTGCTGTCCCACATTAATAGGGCCATTTGAAAAAAAAAATTAAATTTTTCGAAAAAATTGCTTTATTCAAGTATTTAAAGTTATTTTAACCAATAATTATTTAAGTTAGTGAAGCTTTATTTACAAAAAAAAAATAGTAGTGAATTGCGTTTCCGTCGTTCTTGTATACCGTTTTCATTCGTTTTGTCATTGAATCATTGAAATTTTTGAGACTTCTTGCGCTGATGTTGTCCCACGCTGACTTTACCGCTTCCTTGAGCTCTGCAACCATAGCATACTGCTCTGCGTTGTGATAAACATCGCGAGCCATCATGCCCCAAACCTTTTTAGTCAGATTAAGGTCCGTAGAAACGGCAGGCCACCAAAGTACTGGAATCTTCGCCTCGGCTAACCAATTCTTGGTTGACTTGCTAGCGTGTATGGACGCGTTGTCTTGTTGAAATGTCAACTGAGCAAAGTGGAATCGTCGAATGTAGGGCTTGTAATATCCTTCAAGCACTGACTGATACTCTTTGCTATCCCTTTTTTATGGGTAACAAAAGCCAAGCTAACTTTCCCGAAACCGCAGTTGCTGCCCATACCATGACGGATCCGCCAAGAAAGTTTTGGGGTGGAAAAAAACGAGGTTCTTGTCGAAGATCACGAAAAGCTGCATTGGACGCAAGAATGGTCCAAGGTGCGTTATGCATTATTTATTTTTTTCATTTTCAACCATTTTCTTTTTTTAGACTACGTAGTATCAAAATAGGATTTCGGTTTTGTACGTGTGTTTCAGGCAGTGCTTGAAGGACATTACAAGCCCTACATTCGACTATTCCACTCTGCTCGGTTGACATTTCAACAAGACAATGCGTCCATACTCGCCAGCAAGTCAACCAAGAATTGGTTAGCCGAGGCGAAGATTGCAGTACTTTGGTGGCCTGCCGTTTCTACGGACCTTAATCTGACTAAAAAGGTTTGGGGCATGATGGTTCGCGATGTTTATCACAACGCGGAGCAGTATGCTATGGTCGCAGAGCTCAAGGAAGAGGTAAAGTCAGCGTGGGACAACATCAGCGCAAGATGTCTCAAAAATCTCAATGATTCAGTGCCAAAACGAATGAAAACGGTATACAAGAACGACGGAAACGCAATTCACTACTATTTTTTTGTAAATAAGCTTCACCAACTCAAATAATTATTGGTGGAAATAACTTTAAATACTTAAATAAAGCGATTTTTTCGAAAAATTTAATTTTTTTCAAATGGCCCTATTAATGCGGGACACCACATTTTTCACTAGAACTGTTTAAAAAAATGAACGACTCAAATTAGGCTTATCAAATTCAGAGAAAAATCGTTAATTTGATTCTATAACACACTCAAAAAAATTGATGCAATTTGCTGAAGTAGAAAAAAAATTATTAAAAAAAAAGTAGGTGGCACTATAAATTTGGGACACACTGTATAAGACATGCAGGGATGTTTCATTATCACTGCCGCCACTGTCCTCATATCTTTCTTGGGTAATTCCAGAATTTCCCTGGCTCTGTCCATCCTGTACATATAGCCTAGGATGGCTTTCACTTGTTGGCAACCCTGGGTTTGTTCCCAGTATTCCCGGTGTTTCCTTCGGATCCAGCTTTCGATGGCCATCCCGATGCAGCAAGACGCTAGTCCGGACCCTTTGTATTCACTTGCAAGGCGCTAGTTCGGACTCTATATATTCACTTTCCGCGCTACTTTTTGTCAACTGATCCGCTTTTTCCTTGCCCTCAATCCTTATGTGACCATGAACCCATATAAGAGCCGCGTTTTTATTTTCTGCAAGTTGGTTTAATGCCTTTTTGCTTTCACGAACCAGATCTAATGTTATGTCTGGCTTCCCAGCTGCAGTTGAAGTCACCTCTCTAGGAGGTCAGGTCCCTTCAGCATCTCCGCCCCCCACCCCCCCGAGTCAAACGTTTATAATGGTGAGATCCCTGGAGCAGAGCTCAGGAACCAAAATCGCGTCCATACCCTTGACGGTTATGCATGCCCTTGGTGCTTTTTCGCGTGGCCGCTTATTTACGGAGACACGAAATGTTGAGTTTCAACTCGATTCAGCTAATATTAACAATTGTGAATAAAATTTAGAAAAACTTCTTTTTTTCTCATGGGAAATACGTGTTAAACTTCACGAAGCCTGCGCCACCTCTAAATATAATTTTTTCTCAAAACAAAGTAAACTGGATACAATTTTTGGACCACCCTATTCTGCAGCCATGGCCCCTTGTGTGGTGCCTTGGATGCTGTTTGAAAACTGCGCTAGGTGGGCTATCCTTCTCTGGGTACCGCTACAGTGTTTTCTCCTTACGGAGAGCCCCGTTTGCTGTTCTTCCGCCGTGGCTCCACTCCTAGTAAGATGGCCCCTGAGGAGCCGTCCATCTTGGCGTGGGTTAGAGTCTGGCCCCGGATCAGAGCCCTCATTCTTTTCAATTTTTGGTGTGTTCCCCATTTGGGTTCCAGGAGAAGGTAGGGAAATAAATAACACACCCTGCAGAGCCTCGCTTGCAGGGCGCGGGTCTACATAATATGGAATTCGACCTGGCGTCCCAAAGTCTCCGTTAAGATACCTTCTTTGTTACTCCGACGTTTCCGCCTCGACTCAGCGGGCACGTCGGGGTGTTTAAGGATTTGTTGACCCTCAAACGGCACATTAGTGCGAATGGGTATTTTGGCCACATTAATATTAAGTATTTGCCATATTGAACATATAATGAACATATAGCATACATTGAGCATTTCTGACATATATATTTAATGTAGTGGGGATAAGTTGCTGCAGCTGTCCGAGCGAAATGCTAGCAAAATTAAAATGTTTCAGGTGTGAATCCGAACCAGTGTGCCGTTTTAGGATTAACCCTGGTGCCATTCAATCCTTGGCGTGATGTTTACGTCATGGGTTGAGATCATGAGAACTCGCGCCCTCGATATTGCCTCTGGAAGGAGCTTTCCTTAGTTTAGGTCCCATGGACTAAAGTCCGTCAGTTCCCCAGAGCAGCTACACCTCGCGAGGCAGTCCCTCTGGTTCACCTATTCCAGATCAATAATCCGATGAGACCCTAAATACCTTTTACCAGCTACAAGGTCACGTGATCCCTAGGGAGAGTTACAGTTGATAACATTAGAAGAATAAAGTTTGTACGCCTATAAACAGCAAAATGGTTAATTTTTCAATTAAGATTGTTTAATCTATAATTATTGTTACAGGATGACGAAATATAATAGGTGGGTTTAACTTCCTAGTAATTTGTGGTGGATTCCGTAATAAAAACAATTAATATTTCATCAAAAATGACTGAAGCACATAATTCTTTACAACATTGTTATATAAAATAACAAATTATTTATCATCTTCCATTAATTCAGTTAAAAAAATGTTTTTGCTTACAGATGTTTAGAACTTAGTGAAAAATAAAATGATTAAACTCTGATTATCTTGAAAAACTATTTTAATTCACTTATTTGTTTATAACAGTTTAAATAAATTTTTAAGCTTCTGAATTCTACTGAAGCACACTGCAGAAATCGTCTGTTGCAGCCCTATGCAGAATTTCATTAGTTTTCCTTTAAAAAAAAACGAATCGTTCAAATCTAACTGGGCTCGCTCAGAGCAAAGCAAATTCCGGTCTCTGTATTCAGTACTCGCTTCCTGTGCAGGGTACAAGGTACAAGTGAGCAAAAAATTGTAGGACGTCTTAACGACATCTTTATATCTTCTTTGTGACGTCGCAAAGATGTCGTAAAAGTATCTTTACGACACGGACATAGGACGTCTTTGCAACGTCGTAAAAATGTCGTATAAATGTCGTAAGGACGTCCTTCATTTTCTGCGTACTGGGTGGCTGATTTCCACTCGCACGATACTGCTTACACTTCAGTCAAGTAAGACTCACATTAGCCTCTCTGCTTTGCTGGCGGAAACCGACCCTGATAAATGGTTCGACATATTCCCAGTGAGCTGTAGCGTGGAGTCATCGTGGTTTATATCCTGGGTATCCTTCCCCTAGTCTGTTTAGTGGTGGTTGCAGGCTACCCTCGTGGCCCAGTGCATAGAGCCTTAACCTCGCTTTTGCACTGAAGCGTTTAATGGTTTCGACAATATCGGTATAAAGGTTTATGATCGCTTTATACTATTATTGGTTTTCCATAAATATATTGGTGAAAAAGCTCACACCCGAAAACCATCGCAAGTGATTCTTTCTCGATTTGAGCCCATGCTTTTTAATATCAGTTAATTCTTTTGATGCATACGCTACTCGTGGCTCATTATGCAACAAAACAGCTCTCACACCTGCACTACTCGCATCGACGCTTAATATACAATCCGCATAAGGGTCATAATATTGCAAGATCGGAGTGTTTGTTAATGTAGTTTTTACTTCTTTGAACGATTATATCTTATCTTCTCTCCATATGAATTTATTATCTTTTTTAAAGTGTCTCTTAATGGAGTTGTTAATCTACTCGCCACGTTCACAAATTTCGAAGTATAATGAACAATTCCTAAGAATCTTTGCATAATATTTACATCATTAGGTCTATTCACTTTAAAAATTCCATCAAGTTTTTCTTGATAGTTTTACAACTATCTTGCATTTGTCTTTGTTTAGCCTTATATTACATTCTCTTGCTCTTTGTAAAACATTTGTAAGATTCTCATAATGTTCAGTCTGATCTTTTCCCCATATGATCAAATCATCAATATAAATAGTTACATTAAAAATTTGTTTCAAAATTTAATTCTATTTTGTATGAAAAATGTCTGAGGCTGTTTTTATCCCATATGTCATCCTAAGGTGACGATACCTTCGAAATGGTGCCTCGAAAGTAGACATTTTCGTGCTTTCTTCATCTAATTTAACCTGTTGCAATGTTCTACTAGCATCTAACACTGAACATTCTTGGACTTGACATTCCAGCTGCTATTTCTTCAAAAGTAGGAACTTTTAAATGTTCTCTCTTTAGACATTCATTTCAGTTTTCGGATCTAAGCTAATTCTCAAACAACCATCTGGTTCTCTGCTAAAACAAATGCATTTTCAAAATATGTGGGTCTTAAGTTTAAATTTATATTGAAATCCTTTTATCAAACCTAGTTCGCCCTCAAAAACATCTTTAAATTAATTTGTAATATTGTCCAAAATCTTATCTGATATACTTGTGCTGATTTCACTCACACTAGTCAGTAGCTTCAATAATATTTCTTGTTTTTTACCTCTGATCTCACGCAAAAAAATTTCGCAGTGCCCAACGTATTTAACATTGATCTACTATAATTACACAATCTTGCATTGGTCGAATCAATTTGCACGTGTATTCCCATTTTCCATAAACATGAATATGTCATTACATTTCATCCCGCGCTTGAATGTAATTAAAATATTAACGCTTTATTTTCGTCAACAAAGTTTACTTTTTTACACCAAGGTTCCTCATCTTTCAAACCTACATCAATATTTCCGAGAAAATACGTTGAAACATCTTCATCAGCATTATCTTGTACAACGTTTACATGTAACTCTTTATTCTTACATACCTGCGCAAAATTATTTTTATTCTTACACTATTTGCAGACTTTATGTTATCCTGGACACTACCCATAGGCCTGATTATACCCACGCCTTTGGAAAATATTTCTTCTGCATCCTTCATTTCTACCTGCTGCATCTTTTTTCTCAGACTGATTGCATTGTCTTAAATCACCCTCTGTTGTATGCTCTTGACTGATGCTCCCTTTCCCAGTGGGCACAAAACCATGAACATCCCAAGAAGGTCCTTGGAACGTTCCTAGGACGTCCTATGTCAGTCCAAACAACGTCTCTAAGACGTCTAATGTCCTAAAGATGTCCTAAAGACAAAGGACGTTCTCGGGACATCTTTCTTACTGGCATCAGATGTCTTGAGAGCATCCCTAGGATGTCCAAAAGACATGTTTTAAAAGACGTCTTAGGGATGTCCCGAAAACGTCTCTAGGACATCCTTGATTTTTTTGCCCACTGGGTTGTTTGGACCTGAGTTGTTTTTCCTATTTCTTCCATGGCTTAGATTTACAATACTTCTTCTTGACGAAATACATTTTTTTAAGACTCGCCTCTCAATGTTTTTAAACGATAATCTGCCAGCTCCGAAGCTGTACATATTTTTACAGCTTTGGCCAAGGTCAGATCATCCTCCATAAGTAGACAATTCCGAAGGCCTGAATCTCTAACTCCATAGATTATTAAATCTTTTATTGAACTGTATTTCAAGGTTTCGAATTCAGAACTTAAACTTAGTCGTTTTATTTCAGTCAAAAACTAATCAAAAGCTTATCTACCCATCTGTTTTCTCTGCAACAGTAGATGTCTGTTTATACGATCATTTTGTTTGGAACACAGTAATTTTTAAACGCTTCCACTACTGTGTCATAAACTCTTCGTTCAGCTTCTCCCAATTTAAATCTGTTATATTTCTCGTTTGCTTCATATCCTTTCGTGGGCAGAAATATAGCCATTTTCACAGGATCTGTTTTCGTGGTACATTCCGTGGTTCCCAAGTATAATCCGAGCTTTTTAATCAATTTTTTCGTGTTTTCAGAAATATTACCTTCAAGTGACAATGGTTTCTGTGGTTTTAAGTTCGGATATACTACAGAATTGGCCATTTTTTACACTTTTTCAGGAATATAGTGTCACTTTTTTAACCTTTCTCATTTAAGGTCGCTGTTTTAACAACTATTTTATTTCCGATGAAGCACGTATCACTGCCGACTGCGTCATGTCGTGTTATTTAGTGAATAACGAAAATGTTATGTAGAATACTACGATATTTATTATAGAACGTGTGATACAAGTAATCACCGTGTTTGACTGTTTACGCCATACTGCTTATATGTAGTGCGCATGATAATAAACTCCGTACCGCATCACAGTGCGTTTTTTCGAAATCCTCAAAATAGTTGTTTGCAGCTTCGGTCGCCTCTTTATCTTACCGAAATTTGTCTTCAAGCAAGAAAATTTTTCGTTTCGGAAAAAAATGTCCGAGGGAGCTAGACCAGGTAAGTAGGGAGAATGAGGAAGGAATTGAGCAAATTTTCCCTTGGCGATAAGGCTTGAATACGCGTTGAATGCACGTTTTCCCGTGATCGCTGCCTTAATTTTCTCTACAAGTGCTTCCTAGTATTGGCCAGTAATACTTTTAGCATTCTTTTTGAGTTTAAAAAAACTGGCACCATCACCTTTCCAGCGTATGGTATGCTTTTTGACTTTTTCAGAGCCGGTTCACCGCATGCGGTCCATTATTTGGATTGCCGTTCCGTTTCCTTCAATGCTTGTTCTGGCATGCTTGAACTTTGCACTTTCACTCGGATCGCTTATATTAAAACAACAGCTAACCAACAAATTAGTTTCAGAATGACTTGCAACCATAGGCAGGGCAAAATATAAAAGAAATTCCCCCTATAGGAAATAAACTATAAAAACGCATATAAAGCTATTACTGTCGCCCGCTGTTAGCATCCGCACCATGTTGCTCTTCAAACCAATTTCGTACATCGTGGGTTAGCATAGTCGTGTATTTTTTTGCAGGCCAGTCCTGGACGTTCATTCACTCGGATCTATGTGCTGATGAAAATGGAACAAATGGGAGGTTCTGATAATGTGGATTTGAAAACTATGGATCAGTTGTCTAAAAAGATGCAAAGATGCCTTGCCGTAGCGCACAAAATACCTGAACTCGATGATCCAGAAGATGTTGCTCATCTTGCAATGCTCCTGTCACCTTTGACAATTTATTACGAGCCTTTAACACCTAGACAAGCTTTGAATTTGGGCCAAGTTGACTATTATGGCCGAGCAGTCTTACTCGCGTCACTTCTACAAGGATTGGGTCATCAGGCATACGTGATTTTAGGTAAGCTGTAATGTTTCTTCCTGTGTGATATTCAAGAACACTAATGTGAATAAAGTTGACCTGCCATATCGATGAGTGCAAAAGAGATGCTTATTGCGCCATTTACTAACTGTTTCACTCACACTCACGCCTTCATATGACTGTTATGTATTTGACTTTATGGTATTTCAAATCAGGTATTATATGAGAAGGTGTAGGCTCCGTAAGCTGCGATAATGGTTCCTTAAAGCATCAAATCCCGACGCAACTGGAACGTGTACGTCATCCACTTCTGCTCCTTCTGTCCTAGAAGGTAAGCAAGAGCGGCAAATTTACACGAGAGAACATCGTGCAAGACTGTTCCTTGGAGTCAGGTCTCTAGCCGCGGATGACCTTATGTGGCAGACGGGACAGTTGGAGATGAAGGTTTCACCTCTGGATACTTTTTTAGAGCTATCAATCTTTGTAGAATGTTATGAGGAACAGTGTTGACGGACCAGATTTAGTGATCCCAGAAGAACAGCCTTTTGCATCTGGTTTGCGGTGGAATGAGCCTGCCGCTGGCAGGCCGGAATCTTGTTGAGTTGGCTAAGGAATGATGCTTTGATACCTCCAAGACAGCCGATTATGAGAACTACAAGATGGACTTTGTAGCCTTGATACAGCCTGCTCAGCTCGAAAAGAAGTGCTTGATATTTCGTCCGTTTTTCTACCTCCTTTGCCGTGATATTACCATCGGCTGGTGCCAAAAATTCAATCAAGTAAATTATCTTGGTCTTTAGATCTTCGAGGGCAATATCAGGCTTCGTAGCACTGATACGTTTAATGGTGGAGAATGAGAAATTCCAGTAGATCTTACACTGATCATTCTCCACAACGGAGTCGAGTTCTCCCTGGGCGTATGGCAAGACGGACAATAGATCAACACCACAGAAGTGGCAAAGATGGTAATATAACACTTTTAGAGCCGCATATTCTCTCTATGTACCCGTAACGTGCATACTTTAAACATCCACTGAGAACATGTCCAAGTGTTTCTGGCTCTTGCTTGCACGCGTCAGTTGGTATCGCGTAAGGTAAATTCATTATGCGCTTGCGGTGAACTAAGGTGTCTATAATGCCATTCTTACAGGCAAAAATAAATCCCTCAGTCTCCGATCTCAATTCAACAGACTTGAGAAACATGTTGGACATACCCATCGAGAGCTCTTCTCTACGTATGATGCCTTAGAATTTACCATGAAGGCGTTTTTCAGCATGTTCTCTTAGTAGAAGCGTATGTTCTGCTTCCTGCACACGACTTTTGAGCACCGAAGGTGTTAGTGATGCTAGGCCATGTGTAGTGTCGCTGGAATCAAATGGGAGGCCAAGCTCCTCTGCGGCCCTATCTACGGCATGGTATAGAAACGCCGCAGCATTGATGACTTCATGTTGATGTACGAGTCGTATAAGAGAATCTGCACTATTTAGAGCTGAGCAGGCCGTAGCCAGAACCGTTCTTCGATGAAGACACTCCAAGATTAGCAAGCCTCTACTACCTTTATCTCGAGGGAGGTATATTCGAGGTACGGAAGATCTATAATTATGACTTCGATGGATTGTCATCATCTTGCGTGTGCTTCGGTCAAGTTGGTTCAACTGATCGACGTTCAATTTTACTGCGCCAAGCGTGTAGAGCAGTATAGGAACAGCCAGCATATTGGTCGCCTGGATCTTATTTTTTCCAGACAATTGAAAAACCCAACTTTTTCTGGAAATTCGGCGATAACTTTTTTCAAGGGCCGTTTTTAACACATGCACATTTTGGGTTTCCGCTTACAGTATTCCAAAATATGTATATGTTTCTCCATAACCAAGATGTTGAATGGTATTTCCGACTATGAGGTGAACATCCTGATCGTCAATTCAGGTATTATTCTTATTATTGTCTTTTTAGGCTGGTCCATTTGAGTTTCATAGCACAGCGGTTAAAACTTATTGTACCATTCCTTTTTATTTTAAAAGCCCTGTGAAACAGAGGACGACTCCACATCACAGGGTACGGGTCTGTGCAAATTTTTCTCTTACTAAGGTGGGCTTAAAATAACTGTATGAATTTAACCACAACCAGTGATAACTGGTTGCTGCATCCGACAGTAAAAATACTGCAGAAACCCACCTTCTGAGTTCAGCCGATTTTTCGACAGTCGGCTATGAAGGCTGATATTCGATCGTACCCGTCGAATACACACAATCATCTTCGGCGTCAAACCTCCCGCTCGACATTAGTTAATACGCAGCGAACCCATCCGAGTGCAATTCGCACTCAAAATGGCATGACATCTGGACTTTTCCCGAGTCGAGATTTACCTAGCAGCTAATACCATCGGTTTCAAATCAGGTAACTCCTCGTGTTATGCGGATATGGTTTTTGCCATTATTGCCATACTCATACTAAACGCTTCTTATATAGTTCTCTTCCACAATTAGTGTGTTATCGTATGCATAGTTGAATCTTGATCTATTGTTGATCTCTTGTGGCCGATAATATCGATTACTCACGGCACGTTTTAACGGTCCACCTTTTTAAGTCAGCATATCTCGGATTACATATAACTGAAAGGTGGGCGATCTGGTTCGTTAAATTTACTAAAATTAAAGTAGAGACATTTTTCGGCATGGCATCGGTGGACGCTGGAAAATGTTCTTAGGTCTTAATGCTCCTGGGTTTAATACACGAGTCATAAAATATTTAGTTTTAAAGTAAAAAGTTTTCTTAGCTAAATAAACATTTTGAAATCTTCAGTTCAACTCTTTGCAAATTTAGAAGTGTTCCTGAAAAATTGGATAACATCATGAAATCAAGAGTAAATCCTACTCTTTAAATCTAAATCAAGAGCAGTATTAATCCGCCCGAGGTGCAAAACTTTCGAGCCTCCGGTCGTATTCCAGGGGTATGGGGTTGCTGTGGCGGCTGGTACTAGCATCAGGGCCGGCGGAACGTAGGTTATCTGTCTCTCTTAATCCTTAACGAGCGTGAATTTGAAGGAATTAGAGTGAGCGAGACACTTGCATGTGGAGAGAAAATGACGGTTTTCGACATGCGAGTGTCTTGCTTATTCTAATTCCTTTACATTCACGCTTCTTGAAGGGGCGAGTAAGACAGATAACTTACGTTCCGCCGGACCTGACTAGCATGGCTGATCCTCTCGGATCAGAAGTACTACATGAGAGTTTCGGCGTGGATTTGCGTAATTCGACGGTATTTCGAGATGGACAAATGGTCCGGAAGCTCGTGAAACAAATCGTGAGTATTTTATGAAAGATGATTTCTGAATATTTAGTTGTATATAAGGTGTACGTCATCATGGTACAGTCATCCGGCGAGGTGCTAAAAAATCTAAGCCTCACATTCCTGCACACGTATCAAAAATCCAACGAAAATTAATCATTTTAGGAAATTTTTCATTTTTTATTTGCGTAGTATCTACAATGGCATTCACGAAAATCCCGGTCACCTCTCAAAACATATTGATAAACTAAAGAAATTGAAGCAGTTTAGGAAAGCTTACATTTTTGTTGTATGTAGTACCTGCAATAAATTTTATGAAAATTCCAGTCAGCCCACCCAGTGCCGGAACTTGGCCAGGCAGCCCCCGCCAATATGCCAAGAAAACTAGTCTCACTCTGTCCAGTGCCAAAATCTAGTAAGTCAGCGGCCTGCCTCCGCACATACGTTAAAAAAACTAGTGTCATTAAAGCATTTTATGAAATGTAAATTTTTTGTGTAACTAATATTCGCAATAACATTAGAAAAAATATCAGTTAGCCCGCCCAGTACCGGAACTTGGCCAGACAGCCCCTCCCCCGCCACTATATCAAAAAACTAGTGTCATCAAAGTATTTTAGAAAAACTAAAATTTTTTGTGTAACTAGTATTTGCAATAACATTAACAAAAATACAGATCAGCCCACCCAGTGTCAAAACCTGGTAGTCAGCCTTCCCGCAGATATTTAAAAAAAAAAACTAGTGTCGTTCAAGAATTTTGGGAAAGCTCCAATTTGTTATGTAAGTGGTATTTACAATAGCACTTAAAACAATACCGGTCAGCCCGCAAAGTGCCGGAACCTGGTTCCGCCACTGGGCGGCTTGGCCGATATTTTCGTAAACGTCAATGTAGGTACTTCTTAATTTTGATGAATATTATTTCCTTGGTTGAGACCGTAAGAGCACCTTCAGCTTCGGTGATCCCGTTGCGTCCCCTTGTGAGCCTAAACGTGACCCCAAAGCCCTCTTCATACGGCGAGGACCGCAGCCACGATATTGGCCGATAGTTCTGACTCACTGATGCAGTTCCTGCGCGTGAGTGTTAGACGTCTCTCCGCAATCGCGAGGCAGTGACGAAGGAAATTAATAGTTGTCTCATCATCCCTTCCGTACAGGCGACAGAGTGGTCTTTCTGCGACCCCTATCTTATCTATGTGATATCCGAGGTTTCCATGTCCTATAAACATTTCTGTTACGACTTTTTCTTCGTTACCTACGACCTTGAGTATTTCCTTTGCTCGGTTAGGGTTTAGCTTTAAACCCAAGTGTGTTTTGGCCTGTCTGCAGCCAGTGGCCAATCTCCACTCATTCTGAGTTTCCTCGGTCATCCAACTCTTGATTTTTGTAGTGACCAACCTACTGGAAACGCCTATAACTGGCTCGGGTCTCGTGAAGTTTTCTCTTGCTGCTAGTTTTACTAGCCTGTCCGGTATCTCATTGCCTTTGATGCCGCTGTGTCCAGGGATCCAAAGTAGAGTCACTCGGTTTTCCGTCGCTAGGTTGCTTCGTGCCTCACAGCACTCCCATGTTAGTAGCGACTTTTTCGTTGTTCCAACCCTGTTAGTGCCCCCATTGCCATCGTGGATGTCGACTTCGAAACACCAGTGACGCCTCTTACAATCAGTCCCCTGATCCTTTCAGTTGAGACTTCACATAGGAAAATTCGACCCTGCTCCACCACACCACCGCGGCATATGTTAGCCTGGGTCGCAGGATCGCTGTGTAGATCTACATAAGTGTCTCCGGCTTCAAGCCCCAGCTTCTCTCTATGGATCTCCTACAGAGCCATAGAGCTGCCACTAGATTTCTGGACTTGTTTTTCAGGTGCTCGTTCAGTAACAGCTTCTTGTCTAGGATGACTCCTAGATATTTAGCTCGTTCTTTGATTTTCAGTTGTTCTCCCAATTTCAGTCCTGATAGTCCAGTCTTCTTGTAAAAATAATCCAATATCCACAGTGCTTGCTGCAGTACTCCGAAGAGCGCTTGCATATGCTGGCCGCGCGCGATAACCAGTATTATCGTCCGCGTAGCCTAGAACATGCTAGAGTACCTAATCGCTTAATTTGACACAGAAAAATGGGAACCATCTGAGAGTAACACTGGCGATACTAATACAGGGGTGTCGAATCAAATGGAAAAACCACGACGAGCTAGATTGTCGTGAGCTGCTTGGAAGAGGTTCAGACGCCAATTGTTATTTCAATCAATGCAAGAGATGATAAAATATTCCCTGCATTAATTCAAGAAGGATTTCAGTTCTTAGTGGGTCCCTTGGGCAGCATCTTTCGGGCAAGATTAGCAAGGGTATACAACCCCGGTAGCATGAAGGAAGGTTCAGGCAATCCTCATTCCAAAGCCGAGCAAGAATATCTACTATCAGGCCAAATACTTCAGATAGATCAGCTTGACCTCGTTTATGCTGAAAACACTAGAGAAATTAGTGGATCGTTACTGGTTCAGTCTGATCTGGGTTCCTGGCCATGGCGATATTGAAGGCGATGAGAAATCAGATGCACTGGCTAAGACGGAAGCTTCACAGTCCCTAATTGGCCCGGAGTTCTTCTGTGGTATCTTGTACACATGGGCGAAAGGAGCCCTTGGTAAATGGCTCCCGAAGGAGCAAGCTAGTTATTAGAAGGGAACCAAAATAATGGTGCATTCTAAGAATGTCATATCTGGTACTTGTACTAAGAAGACTAATGAACTCGTGAAGATGGAAAGAAGGCCGATTAATGTCGTATTCGGAATGCTAACTGGACACTGCGGACTGAGAAAACGCTTGACCATCATGATGCTTGGCGACAACCCTCTTTGTACGAGTAGAAAGTGTGATTTTCCTGAGGAGACAGCTCATCACATACTTTGTGGATGTAATGCACTGACGTGTCTCAGAAACTAGTGCCTGGGGGATTATTTTCTCGAACCAGAAGACTTTCAGGAATTCTTCTGCAAATCAGTATATGCCTTCATGGTAAAGACTTACCTTATGGAAGATGGTTAAATTCTAGGGTATGGTACAATATGGTTTACCGCAGTGCTATGAGCAGCTATTGCCGTGCCCTACTGAACTTTCTTAATTTATACAACGATGGACTATCCACTTTTTCACAATAGTAAAATACTTTCTGTGCAGGTGAGTCTCAGACAAGAAATTGGGCAGCCTTTGCTTTAACTGTGGAAGAAGATATCAATACTACTATTATTTGGGACCCAGAAACTGGAGATTGTTTTGAATTGGGGGATAGTCGCAGTCCTTTAATCAAAGTTTTACGTTTGCTCAACCATCAAAATGTATGTAAAAAGGAATAATTATTTGATCCCGTTTTTAAGTTAAGGATTATAGTTTTTCATATGTGGACACCTGCGTGAAAGCGGTAGTTTTCTCGGAATGCTGACGATTCGTTTGAACATTCGTGAACCTAGAAGATTCGGTTATTACATTATCAATGATAGAAGCAGGTACCCCAAGCGTCTATGCATTTCACGCGTCAAAATTTTTGACTAAAAAGTACTTTCTTAATCCCTACTGTGGCGCAACATTCGCATCATCAATTGTGTATTTCATACATCTTATACTCTTTTTCAGCCGACTTCTCCTTCTTCAGAAGTTACTCTATGATACGGCCACATTAGGCACTGCTAAGGTACTTTTCGTCAAAAAATGTAACGCGTGAAATGCATGGAGGCTTTGGTGGCCTGGAAAGAAGGTATTATTTTTATTTAAAACTTAACTTGACCAGTTTTCATAATATTTCAACGAGTAAAAAATAGTGTCTTGCGCAGGTGTCTGTCTGTACTATGTAGTATGTAGACTGTAGTTACGATAACAGTAGAAAAATGTTATTAAATACCAAAACAAAAATTTCGCTGTATTTCGAATTTCTATTCTTGGGTCTTGGGGATTTTTCCCTAGCGCATTTTTGTTAATGGTAAGATTTTAGATTACGAATGTAACTTAAGTTTCAGGTACTGGTACTGCGAGTGATTTTCCTACACTTGTAGCTGAAAATTAATTTATGAAAATATTTTTTACTCTGCTTTTTATATGTTAATGTAGTATTTTTAATTAACTTGCATAACAAAATTTTGTAATATTTAGTACGTATAATGTGATTATTTGAGCGATAAAAAAAATTTATGATGTTAGTTAACGAGATTTCAAATCTGGAAAAATGTTAGCTTCTTGAATTTCCCTAAGTAAAATATTGCTCCAATAAATTAAAGGTACTGCAGTTGATTTTAGGAAAATATACTGAAAAATGTTCCATAAAATTTCACATAAATTTGAACATTTATTCTTTAATTCCAAACTTTTTAAGGCAAATAATATATCGTTGGAATCGTTATAATGCCTATATTTTGAATGTTGCATGTGTAAATAATGAAGTGCTAAATAAAAAAAAAAAGTTATATTCCGCATTTTAGTCCTCATTAGCGAATATGTTATACTAATAGATGCAGCAAGTGGCGGCGGAGTGTGGTAGCGTCATTAGTAGGCTAGAATAAATGTAGACGGCGCTGTCGACGAAAGTCCTAGCACTCCCCACGTGCTTCTCTACTCGATAATGGACCTATCAGCTATAAAATTCGCCGAGAGTAGAAAGAAGCGCTGTTACCGAAATGATTTTCAGTAGATAATATAGTTTTATAAAAATATTCATGATCACGAGAGCGATTAGAACTCTCTCGTACCCAATAGTATAATATGTATAGTCAACAAAAATCATTGAGCAGATGAATATTTATCATTATTTAAACAAATAAAATTCCGATAATAATTAAATGAAGATATTTGTGAATATATATGTCGTAGTCAGATTACAGATTTTGCCCGTCTGCAGACCGCCGCGGCAGTCTGCAGATAGCTGGTAGATTGAAGATCACGTCCTCGAAACGATCGATCTTCAACCTGCCGAGCTTGGTTATGGCAATCAACAGACTGCCAGCAGTTTAAAGACTGAATATTATGAATTCAACAGTAAACATAGGAACTGTGAATAAAGACTTATTTGACGAGAAAATGAAAGAGTTTTATGCAGTCAATAAAGGTGGTCCGCAGAGTATGTGGGATAGAAAACAATACGAGCAAGTAAAATCCACTCTCATCAAAGGTACAAAAGAATTAAGACCTACAAAAGCATATCACAATTTGAAAAAGTCGTATAAGTTGTATGATATCAGTGAGAGTGAATGTTGTGTTGTAAAAATGAAGAAGGGCACGGGCCACAAGTTTATTTATATGATTCCATACGAAGACAGTTATGATAAGTTACTAGAAGCTCATCAGAAAACGGGACATGGTTCTCGAGAAAGAATGTTAGCATATATTAAAGATCGATGGAAAATAACGCGAACCGCTTGCGAAATATTTTTAACGTGCTGTGAAACGTGTAATATGAAGAAGACTGAAAAAAGAAAAGGTGTTGTTACAAAACCCATTCTTTCACATGGTTTCAATGCAAGAGGACAGATAGATTTGATCAATCTAGCAGGTACAACAACAGTCACAATTGAAGATATTCCGGTGGAAGTATTGTTAACGTTACGTGAAGCTACGTCGTGCCAGTCATTAGTAGGCGGACAAGGTCATCAGAAATGTAATTGTAAGGCAAACAAAACGCAATGCAGTACAGCCCGTTGTTCATGTTTCAAATTAAAATTGAAATGTAATTCTAAATGTCATCAATCATTGACGTGTTTCAATAAGTAGAAAAATTGATATTTAAATATTTACTTGACTTGTATACTAATGTAAATATTAGTAGATATCTTATTATACGCTATTGACCAAACATTTCATATAAGCCATTTTCCACTAATAATAAAATGTATATTTTGATATCACCTTAATCCTAATGTTATCCATTTACACGTCGTCAGTGTCTGTTAATTTCCTCGGCAGATTGAAGACAGTTGAATTCATAATATTCAGTCTTTAAACTGCTGGCAGTCTGTTGATTGCCATAACCAAGCTCGGCAGATTGAAGATCGATCGTTTCGAGGACGTGATCTTCAATCTGCCAGCTATCTGCAGACTGCCGCGGCGGTCTGCAGACGGGCAAAATCTGTAATCTGACTACGACATATACACATATACTAAAATATCCGTTTTACAACTTTCCTATAATATCAGCGTAAATAATATCTTATTCTATACTGAAACAAAATTAAAACAAAAAGTGCTGATAAGATGTAATATTTTATCCGTTCATCTTCTAACAATAGCTATATAAGATGCAGAATGATTTGCATAATATGTGACGTGTAACAAAGAAACCAGCCTTAGGATCGAGAAAGCAGACTGTTTTTCTTAATAGTTTTTCCAGGCCTTTTTCATATTTGTTTTATAAGTCGTAATAAAACATGAGAATGACACATATGATCATTATTTATTCCTATCGTTCATGTTTGAACGTAGCCGGCCGTAGTCAGTCAGATGCGGACCGCTCAACGGTGCTAGTCCGAGGGCCCGTTTACTACTTGTTCGTCTTTCTTTCAATTTGATTTGCTTTCTCTCGTAAACTAATTTTCGGTCCTAAGGCTGGTTTTTTCGTTCCACGTCACATATATTGTTCAAAATTGCAGTGTTATTTGCAAAATATATTTTCGACGTGACTTTAGCTATTTTGAATAACGTGACATAAAGCATAAACGAATGAATATTTATTGTTACGTTTAACAGAATATCACAGAACAGAAACAAGAAAAGATAACGAGATTTTTTAAATTCACTTTGACCTGATTCAAAAATGCTTAACGTCAAACGATTTACAAATGGTCGACGCCTCCATTCCATATACTGCTCCACGTCGCGTTTGGGCGCTGTATCGCTCCTCGCCTCGTTTAGTCACTGTACCGCTCCACGTCGCGTTATAGCACTGTACCGCTCTAGGCCTATTTTACCTGGTTTTACAAAGTTTTCAGGAGAGTCGATTAAAGATAAGATAAGAAACAAATTACACAAGTAATATTAATCAAGTTGTATGTAATAATAATAAACATAACCTTTTAGGCACATGAACTTTTATCGTATCGTCCTTCCATTGTGTTCCGAAGTATCGCGAATCTCAACCTACAAAATTGTCTGTTCTGTCAACAATCAGCGTTGCCAACACAATAAACCTAAAACTTGGAACTCCTGTACAGTATAAATCATTATTTCGCATTTGTATGTTTCTTGTACCGATTCTAAATTTTTTCAAACGAGCTAGAGCTATCTTTCTTGCAAATCGAAGAAAGTAACCAATTCCGTTTTCTTTTATTTCTCTTTAAATACTGTTCATAATTTATTTGATGTTATTGTTTCTCTTTTGATTGACGTTCGGGTTTCATTGATCATAGCATGGTCTCCGCCCAGTGCTTATTCTCCTCAAAGTTTTCCCTCTGTTTTTGAGTTTCGCGTACTACCTTTTCGTGGTATGGGAACTCCCGTAGTAGCGTGAGGATTCTTTTGTCAAGCAGCGAAGGACCCTTGTGCTGCTCTGGTCAGTTTCAATCAAGGTGTAGGCTAGTGTAGCCACTTCGGTTCATGCAACGATTTAAAATTCGACAATTCGAGTACTTGAGTCCATTAATTCAAAGTCAGTGTTCCTTAAACTTTGGAATACTTGTTCAGTGATTTCCCGACTCGATCGTCTTCTGGTGTTGTGGGAAGTGACGAGTCGGATGACATATTACTTCCGGTCGCATCGGGATCGATCGTTCGGTGAACGATCGTGGTCGTAGCTTCCGGAGGTTACATCTGTGCCAATTTTCCAAAACAACAAAAACCTTTTTTTGGGCACAAAAGGAGTACTGTATAGACATGCTCCGGGACTCGCCTCCTGGACTAAATCGATACAAGGTTTTTAGAAGTTCAGGATCACGGTGAGAAATCGTCTTGTTAATTTTCGTTGACTTTAAAATGACTGAACATGATTCCTTCGCTATCTCACGCCAGTCCGTCATTAATTCAAAGAATTTTGGTCCTTCGAGCCGGATACGAACCAGCGAAATTCGTAGAAATCTGTCAATCTTTTGAAAATCGATGATGAGACAGGAACGTTATAGCAAGAGAAATTAAAGCTAAAAGGAAAGAACGTATTGAACAGATACGTAGTTTATTGAGATATTTCTGAGAAATTTATTATTCTCATAATTTTATAGTTATTTTCATGGACATCAATTTTGTTCATTGTTTCGGGAGACTGGACCACTCTTTTTAAAGGTTTATGTTTAATTTATGTTTAAAAGCATCTTTTGAAAACCTTGGAACTCACTGACTGTGTGATGGTTTGCAACACTGTGAGCGCCTTGAGACAGGCTCTCAGGCATGACAAACTGACTCACTGACTGTGTGATTGTTCTCAACATTGCAAACATCTCGAGACAGGCTCTCAGGCATGACAACCATACTGCTGATGGATTGTTTGCAACATTGCGGACGCTTCGAGACGGGCTCTCAAGCATGACAGACATATTGATGGTTGATTGTTCGCAACATTGCGAACGCCTCGAGACAGACTCTCAGGCATGGCTATCTGACTCACTGCCTGTGTGATTATTCTGAACATTGCAAACGTCTCGAGACAGGCTCTCAGGCATGACAGCCACAATGCTGGTGGATGGTTTGCAACACTGTGAGCGCCTCGAGACAGGCTCTCAGGCATGACAAACTGGCTCACTGACTGTGTGTTTGTTCACAACATTGCAAACGTCTCGAGACAGGCTCTCAGGCATGTCAACCACAATGCTGGTGGATTGTTTGCAACAGTGCGAACACCTCGAGATGGGCTCTCAGGCATGACAAACTGACTCACTGACTGTGTGATTGTTCTCAACATTGCAAACGTCTCGAGACAGTCTCTCAGGCATGACAAACACAATGCTGGTGGATTGTTTGCAACATTGCGAACGCCTCAAGACAGGCTCTCAGGCATGACAACCACACTGCTGATGGATTGTTTGCAACATTGCGAACGCCTCGAGACAGTCTCTAAGGCATGACAAACTGACTCACTGCCTGTGTGATTGTTCTGAACGTTGCAAGTTTATCGAGATAGGCTCTCAGGGGTGACAACCACAATGCTGGTGGATTATTTGCAACATTGCGACTGCCCCGAGACGGGCTCTCAGGCATGATAAACTGAGTCACTGACTGACTGTGTGTTTGTTCTCAACATTGCAAACGTCTCGAGACAGGCTCTTAGTCATGTCAAACGCAATGCTGGTGGATTGTTTGCAACATTGCGAACGCCTCAAGACAGGCTCTATGGCATGACAAACTGACTCACTGACTGTGTGATTGTTCTCAACATTGCAAATGTCTCGAGAGAGGCTCTCAGGCATGACAACCATACTACTGATGGATTGTTTGCAACATTGCGACTGCCTCGAGACGGGCTCTCAGGCATGACAAACTGACTCACTGACTGTGTGATTGTTCTCAACATTGCAAATGTCTCGAGACAGGCTTTCAGACATGACAACCACAATGCTGGTGGACTGTTTGCAACATTGCGAACGCCTCGAGACGGGCTCTCAGGCATGACAAACTGACTCACTGACTGTGTGATTGTTCTGAACATTGCAAACGTCTCGAGACTAACTCTCAGGCATGTCAACCACAATGCTGGTGGATTTTTTGCAACATTGCGAATGCCTCGAGACGGGCTCTCAGGCATGACAAACTGACTCACTGACTGTGTGATTGTTCTCAACATTGCAAACGTCTAGAGACTAACTCTCAGGCATGTCAACCACAATGCTGGTGGATTGTTTGCAACATTGCGAACGTCTCGAGACAGGCTCTCAGGCATGACAACCACAATGCTGGTGGATTGTTTGAAACATTGCGAACGCCTCGAGACGGGCTCTCAGGCATGAGAAACTGACTCACTGACTGTGTGTTGGTTCTTAACATTGCAAACGTCTCGAGACAGGCTCTTCGGCATGTCAAACGTATTGATGGTGGATTGTTTGCAACATTGCAAACGCCTCGAGACAGGCTCTCAGGCATAACAACCACAATGCTGGTGGATTGTTTGCAACATTGCAAACGCTTCGAGACGGGCTCTCAGGCATGACAACCACAATGCTGGTGGATTGTTCACAACACTGTGAGCGCCTCGAGACAGACTCTCAGGCATGACAAACTGACTCACTGCCTCTGTGATTGTTCTGAACATTGCAAACGTCTCGAGACAGGCTCTCAGGCATGACAACCACAATGCTGGTGGGTTGTTTGCAACATTGCGAACGCCTCAAGACAGGCTCTCCGGCATGACAATCTGACTTACTGACTGTGTGATTGTTTGCAACATTGCAAACGTCTTGAGACAGACTCGCAAGCATGACAGACATATTGATGGTTGATTGTTTGCAATATTGCAGACGCCTCGAGACAGGCTCTCAGGCATGACAAACATATTGATTGTTGACTTGTTGCAACATTGCAAGCACTGTCAAACAGGCTCTCAGGTATGACTGCCTTATTTCCCATGACTGATTATGTATTTTATCTTGTTGTTTTGTTATTCATCTTTGCCTAAATCTTAATTAAAGTTTGACAAGCTAACTTTAGACTTTTTCCGGGGTCTCTGCATTGCAATGGACGTTCAAACTCTCTTTCTTACCTTCTCATTTTCTATCGTTCTATGTCCGCAAAATGAAATCCCTGACTGGGGTTCTGTTTTGTCATTGAGATTGGTTGCAGGTCTGCAAACGTTACATTATTAATGAAGATTCGTGCACATGTCTTATCATGAGAGTCATGGACCTGTTGAAGAGAAAATTGTCATTGATAACTTCGATTACACATATAAAGAACCATCTTCTCACATTTCTGAAATTTAGGTGTTCCTACAACAGCGAATTTGAGCAATTGGGGCTACCGCAACGTTGTATACGCTAATGAGTGATTCCAGGGGCAGTTCCACCGCCTCAACCTAGAACGCCTCGCAAGGCTTGAAAAATGAAGTCGCGGGTCTTAACTACATCTGTCAATCCCTCCAGTCCTGCATGTACGCCAAACCACTTAATCGGTCATATTCAAAAGTGGCATAGGCTTAATGCTCTTGATAGGCATCAAACTTCAATTCGACTACGTTCATGCTTTGTTTGTCAAAAGATGGGGCATGGGAGTCGTAACTGCCACTAATAAAGTTCGGTTGTATTCGGAATCCGATTATTCGGCCTTTTTCTAACAAATTCCACTTCCTACAGCACAAGCCGCTGTAAAGACCTCGGATGGACACCAATTTCGAACAAGCCCTCCTCGACCCTGGCTCTGAGACCAGCTCTTTGTTCTGCGGATTCGTTTACATCTTGGTTTACCACAACAGGCGATCAATATTTTCATTAGCACAGTTGAAAATAAACCAATCAAGATTGCTCCTAGACGCGTGGCTCTACCTCTCGAACCTCGGTAATCATTGTTACTTGACGAAGTGAATGCTCTTGTTCTTCGCGATCTTCGTGTGATCGCTCCATCGGAGAAAGTTGCGCATAGGGATTGGCATCAGATCCAGGGGCTTCCCTTAGTGGATCCAAAGTTCATTGTACCATAACCTATGGATGTGCTCTTAGGCGCTGATTTACGGCTCACCTCTTCTAGATGCTAGTCGTCAAGGATCGCGAAAGGCTCTTGTCGCCTTTCGATTCGTTCTCAGGTGGGTTGTGATTGGTCCGGTCGGATCTTTTACACCTTCAGATTAATCGGGCCATTCCAGAACCGTACTGACGTTAAGTGTTCGCCAAAGGGACAACCTTGCTAGCCTCCTGAAACGATTATGGATATTAGTATCAGGGTAGTAGTATCAAATCGTTGATTTCTCTCGAGGATCAGGAATGTGAGCAAGTTTTTACGGACGCACTTAGACGCGACAACACGGGCAGATACATCGTACGCCTCCCTCTTCGACAAGCCTGTATCCACACCTTGGAAGAGTCACTGCTGAGATTAGACTAATAACAATAGAATAGTAATCCACGTTTTTTGGGTGCCTTTCTCACAGAGAACCTGCAATGCACAACTTATCACATCGAAGGCTTGCGTCGCACCCGTCAAAATCATCACTATCTCTAAACTGGAACCTTGTGCTATGTTGGTTGTGATTCGATTGATTAATTCCGTACGCGAGGAATCGGAACTATCTCATGCGGTCAGCTCCGCTTGGTCGGACTCACGAAGCATTCTCGGTTGTATTCAAACAGATGATCCTTCCCGTTGGCCGATTTTTGTCGCTAATCGAACTTCGAAGATCCAGCGAACTCTTTTTAAAGTTTTTTGACGCTGAATCTCTACAAAGGAAAATCCAGATGATAATGCCACTAAAGAAATGAATAAACTGTGCCGAAGCGTAATTATCAAAATGGACACGAGACAGTCGACAGTCGACCCTTTTCTACTTCGATGTAGGAAATGGCTTTTAGCACGGGTAACCAATCTTAGTCCCGGGTAGGATGGACTTGTGCGATCTGCCACGGTTAAAACTTCTATTGGAACCTACAAACATCCCATCGTCAAATTGAGCTGATTACCAGTCGTGCGCTGACTCTATATGGCCAATTGTGCTCCATGGCGGGCGGAACTAAATTTTACTTATACATGGAAATTTATTGTGTGCATCATGGCGGGCGGCACTAAAATCTTGACCTTCGTACGTGGAATTTGTTTGGTTTGGCGAACGAGGTGGGCGGGATGTTAATAATTTATTTGATGTTATTGTTTCTCTTTTGATTGACCTTCGGGTTTCATTGATCATAGCATGGTCCCCGCCCAGTGCTTATTCTCCTCAAAGTTTTCCCTCTGTTTTTGAGTTTCGCGTACTACCTTTTCGTGGTGTGGGAACTCAGGTAGTAGCGTGAGGATTCTTGTGTTGAGCAGGCTAGGACCCTTTTGCTGCTCTGCTCAGTTTCAATCAAGGTGTAGGCTAGTGTAGCCACTTCGGTTCGTGCAACGATTTAAAATCACTTGTGCTTCATTTAGAAAATTCGAGTACCAATTTTCAGTATTCAGGAGTTCAGAATCACGGTGAGAAATTGTCTTGTTCATTTTTGTTGACTTTACCATGACTGAACATGATTCCTTCGCCATCCCACGCCAGTCCGCCATTAATTCAAAACGAAAACTGTGTATAAATACATAATGACATGCTCTGCACCTATCGCTGGGAACTTCTTGACGTAAACCGCGCACACGGTATAATAATGTGGGAATGGCACCGTCGTGACATGCAAAAATGAAACCCTCTGTAACTGAATCAAATCCTGATGATCCAAGAAAAGCAAAAGGTTGTTCTGCTGACGAGGACTGATTTTCTACATTTCTATAAACGTTTGCGTGCATTTTCTTGTCAAGTAGCTGTTGGCGGAATTTTTGAACCGCTGCTTTCTTTACTTAGGCTTTTAGAAGCGAGGTATCCAGATAGAGTAATGCACTTTCCTCACTAACAATTTTTTTTTATGACAATTTTTAGGGGAGGATCTCTGTGATTTGCAATGAGTTAAGCTGTGCTTAGAAAAATTCTGTTATGAAAACATTGGAGATTCAGAATTCCACGTCCACCTTGACGACGTGCAGTGTATAATTGCGGAACGGACGAATTGATATGCAAGCTCTTATGCATATGCATGTTTTTCCGCGTGGCGATATAAAGGGCCGCAAGCTCGTTCTTCGTCCATTGAAGGACCTTAAACAAGCAAAGTGGAACCCGGACGGAAAGAATGCTAGTCGCAGCTACCTTGTTCAACTTCGGAGAGACTCCTCCACTGATTATACGTCCTGAATGCGGATTTGATATGCTGCTTGATTGTCAGCAGCTTTTACTTTTTCAGTGTGTGATGGCAGATCTTCAGTTCTTGGGCGAACATAAATAGCTTCAAAGAGCTATGCAATGCCCTCATAACACCTGAGGAAGAATGCCCACCTATCTCTACTGAGTAGGTGAAAAAAGTATCAAGAGGCATGAAGGCATGAAGTTCCGCTCCGGAACCAGATGGTATCAAGACCTTTTGGTGGAAGAAGTTTCCTTCAACCCACCAGCATCAGGCCCACATTTTTACCTTATATCTAAAGTCAGAAGAGCCTATTCCGGATTGGTTGGTGGAAGGGCGCACAGTACTCCTTCCAAAGATGGGCATCTTAGCTGACCCAAAGAATTACAGGCCAATCACTTCTCTGAACACACTGTATAGGATCTTCACAGCTTACTAAATGATAGGATTGTTCGGACAATCGGACCTGTGTGGCGAGAAATGTACGAACAACGCGACTCAAAGAAAAACGTAGTAGGAGGTCGGCAGAACCTGCTCGTCGATAGATGTGTCTGCAAAGACGCAGCATCCTACCAGCCCTTCATATCGATGGCCAGGATTGATTACCGGAAAGCTCTCGATACAACCTCCCATAGACTTATCATCTGTCTGTTGGAAAGCTTGAAGGTTCATCCGCGCATCGTGCGCTGCATAGAGGGATTGATGTCGCTTTGGAAAACCAGATTTACTATCTCATCTGGAAAACATCGTCACCTTCCAGAGAGGTGTTTTTCAGGTCGACGTTATGAGCCCACTCTTGTTTTTTCTCGTATTATTGCCACTACCTCTCGCGCTTCGCCATTCCGAAGGCTATTTCTGCGGAAAACTTGGAAATCGAAAGCATAAGGTCACTCTCGTATTTTATATGGATGATCTTAAGATCTATGCTAAAAATAAAAAGCAACTACACCTAGCTTCAGGGATTGTCGAATAATACACTCAGAAGCTTGGAATGGAATTTGGATTAGAAAAAAGCGCCAACGTTTATTTGAAGCGAGAAAACCTTAATGGCATCCCTGAAGACAATGAGCTCGTCGACAGAAGCGCTATACGACACCTTAGCGCTGGAGAAACCTACACATACCTGGGCGTGCCACAGAGCTGCATTCAGGACGTGATATATCTATAAAGGATACTCTCTGAAGCAGATACAAACGTGTTATCCGGCTTATTTGGTCTTCCGGGCAACGAACATGCTGGCCGTCCCGGTAGTAATCTATTCATTTTGTCTTTAATGTCTTCACAACATGATTATTCTGTGTACATCACATATAGTCGCAAATCGATGAGACCCTGTTATTAAAATGGCCAGGAAGCACGAAGAAGTGGGCAAATGAGCCTTTCTGTACAAAGCAGTGGAGGAGGTTGCTGAAACACTCGGCGAATAACTACTCGACAAGAGGATGCATGGCATCTTCCAAAGAAATGTGGAGGATCAGTCGATGTCGTATGAGCTAACGTTTGCTTTCCTTGAATCACCCGGATTGAAGTCGGGTACGGAGGGTTTCATTTTGGCACGTCAAGACGGTGTCATTTCCACTGTCGCATACCATCGCGACATTTAATGCCAAGACATTCCCGGTGATAGCTACATACCGTGTCATGCACACCCCGAACATCTAGGACAAATACTATCTAGTTGTCCAACTCATATGGGAACGACTTACATCCAAAGGCACATTGCGGCACTAAGAGTGCTTAATTACCATCTCTGTCATTCTTACGGCATAAGCCCTGATACCGCTCCGCTAAACGCTCCTAAGGAAACAGAGTGAATTTTCGGAAATGAGAAGTGCCGCATATACTGGAACTTCATATTCTCGACAACTGTTTCTGTTGCGCACTCAAGGCCTGTCATAGTTCTCCTTGACTCCGAGAAGCGAACCATGTTCGTTATCGAATTTTCGGCATTAGCTGACAAAAATATCATAGCCAAAGAGAATGAAAAGAAAGAGAGGTATAAAGATCTTGTATGGGAATTCAGTTAATATTATTAAATATTATATATCGAATATTCAGTTAAGCTAATCATCCTGATCATCGGCTCTCTTGGAAGTGCCAAGCTTTCACTGGTTAATAACCTGAAAAGCATTCCTGCGTGTCAAGAAAATGCTAAGGCGCTTGCAAGGAAGGTGGAGAAGGCGGTCATCCTTGGGTCGCTCCGTGTCCTCAGGGTGCGCGAGACGTTTGCCGGATCATCGTATTGAATTCGTCGCAGACTGTAACTACCTATCTCACGGTCGTGAGACGTGGTTACAGCTGAAATTTTACCGCGATTTCGCTGGGAGCGGGTGTAGTTTTGCAGATTAGCTCCCGCCCCCAGAGAAATCGTGCGGTTGTCCTCATGACAAACTTTTAATAATATATATATATATATATATATATAATTATGTGTGTGTGAATTGTTATTAAACTGCAAAGTGAGGCGTGAATCGCCTATTTCGACGCGTGCGGACGGGCCGAGAAATCCACTTCCACCACTTTCCACACATCTTTACGTTCTGTGTCCATGTGAGTCGAGAGTTCGCCTGACTCGCTGATCGAGAAGCGAGGAGATGTAGTCTTAAGTGGATTCAAGATTTGTTAGCTTTTGTTTCTTTGTTTCTTTGACAACTTCTCTGACAACTTTCTGCTCAGAAGGTATGCACTTGAGGTGATAATGTTTTGTTTAAGTTGATAAATGAATGACTAGCATATAAATTTGCCTAGGCAAATTCCAGAAAAGTCTGCTGTATTACAAATAAGCCTAACTTTTCCTGTAGTTTAATTTGTTCGTTACTTCAAAGTGAAGTACATTAATATAGTAATAAGTAAGTTCTATTTAATATTTTTTTAAGATTATTTTTTTCGTTATTTCTGAATTCATCGTTCTATGTTTTTTGTACGTTTAAGTATTTCCTGGTCAAACTTGCAATCCTCATACTTTTGGTCTAATCCACTGTACGCTATCGAAGAATAACTGAAATGGCATCAAAGGTAGAATGCCATTTTTGTGGGAGTTTGTGGTGATCTCGGTCATATGAGACTTCCTACATATCTAAATGTAATGAGGTATCCTTATTTTATTAGCCGGGAAAAAAATGTGAATACTGCACTAAACTTAGTAGGCAAAAGATTGGAAGAAATATGGAAAAAGAGTTCGATTCCTGTAGTTTGTCGAGAAATAATATTAAATATGCTATGGCAGGAACTTGCTGTATTTACGAGTATGAGAAAATCATTTCTTAATGACATTGATAAACCTCCGTTCAAGAAAAAGATTAAATCATACCTTCATGAAGCAGGAAGATTCATTAACGTAGCTGCAACGATCCAGAGCAATTGAAATATTACCAGATTCATCACACGTTGTTCAACAGAAAATAAAGCGTACAAGCGATGCCTATGATAATGACACTTTCATTAATAAAAAACTTACAAAGCAGTTGAGAAAGAGAGCAGCAGTGGAAATAGTACGGTTATTATAGAAAGTGAAGTTTCCGATCAATCAGCACAGTATAATAAAGATAATTATATTGGAAATGAAGATAACGATGCTGAAAGTGACGATACTTTAGATGGAGATTGTGCTGACGAGACATGGATGGCAACTGATGCGAAGGGAAACCAAACAAGAATGTTGTTTCCGACTTTCTTAAGGGCCTGTGATAGATATCACATAACAGACAGAAGTGCAGCAGATCTTACTTGTTCTATTCTTCACGATATATCTAATCAAGTGCCTGAGTTCAAAGTATTTATTATTGATAAAAACAAAGTCAGGCGAGGAATGAAAAAGATGCGCAAATATCTTTAGTGAAAGCAGTGCCCAACTGGTTTGAAACTACAGGTTCTATATTTCAATGGTAGGAAGGACTCAATTGTAATGATTGAAGGAACAGTAGATGGGGCGATGCATAAAAGAACTCAAGCGGAAGAACACACTTCTCTAATATAGGAGCCTGGGTCTCTATACTTAGGACACGTATCGTCCCAAAACGACTGGAGCTGCAAATGTTTCAGACGCTATTTTCAATTATCTTGTAGACAAAAGAATTGACGTACCAAGTCTAGCATGCGCTGGATGTGATGGTTGTCCAACGAATACTAGGAAACACAGTTGTATTATTCGTCGCTCGGCAGAGAAACTTCAAACGCCACTGCAGTCGGTAGTTTGTCAGTCACATAGTAATGAGCTAGGTTTACGTCACTTGCTCGAAGAAGTCGACGACAAAATGACTGTTTTTCAGGATTTTCTGGGCAGATACAAAAGAGTTTACCATCGTCTCATATACTACCCTTTGTTGATTTCGAGCCTATCCAATGTGACTTTCCGCAGGTGACTGCCAGTGTTCTTAGCACAGATCAAAATTACCTTTTGAAAATCTGTATGGCTATTTACAGCGGGGATTGTTCAGCGAGATTAGCTGCATAAGATCCAAAAACGTTGTCACATGCAAGGTGGGTGACAATAACAAACGCAATTGTTCGAAAATACATCGGGACGTCCAACTCATCTACCCAATTGAAAACACTCACTGAATTCATAATTTGGATATATGCTTCGATGTGGTTCTTCATTAAATGAAACGGCAAAGTGAAAGGGGCTCCTATAAATCTGTGGCGAAGCATATCTTTAGCAAGGAATTTAGATGATGACCTCAGAAGAATCATCCATAAAGTAATACAGACAGAAAATCAGCAAGTCAAAAACTTGTAAGGAAATTCGTAGTTTCACCAGTGAATTTCGAGGCGAATAATTATATCGAACTCATTGACTGGCAGAAATATATAATAACTGAACCTCCGTTGCCCATGAAATTCACTGATAATAAGCTGAAGCAGTTTGCTTCAAAGGATGTAACTCATTTACTAAAGAATGACATCTTTCACCTTCCATGTCACACACAAGCAGTTGAACGATGTGTGATGGACATAACAGTAGCATCTTTTCACGTGTGTGGCTCGGAAAATAGAGACGGATTCATAAGAACCCGAAAACAAGCTCGAGAAAAAATGCCCATTTTTTACAGCAAAGCACAGTACAGGGCATAAGTTGACGAAGACCTGAAAACATTTAATCCTGACTTCTAAATAGTACAATCATATTTATTATGGATTTGTACTAACTTCATTATTTTAATTCATTAAAATATAGTTCGACTATTTCATCACACATTTTTTTTGCAGAAAGTTGTCAGAGAATCTTGAATTTTTTACATTTATAAAAAACATGTGTACATATTTTTGGTTATAACTCACTGGAAAACATGTGATTTTACGAGATTTTTAATACTGCTTTCGCAGATATTAGGGGGGTTTAAAATTAGGGAAACCGTCAATTTTCGACACTTTTGGTCAGTTATACTGGAATTACGCAGTTTCTAAAATCTAATTCTTCATCTTTATCATGCAGGATATGTTGGCAGTAATATAGACTACAAATTCTAGTAGGCAAGAATCATCCAAATTTATAAATGGATCAGGTATTAAATAAATTTTGCGCTGTTCGCTGTTTAAAACTCAAATATGCTTGCGATACCTGCATTATTTTTTATCGGACTAACATTTTCGGGATAAAATACTTGTAGCATACAAAAACTTTTAGGCCCCGTGGATTTTTGAAATTCACAAAATTAATTGTAAATCACACTATGTGTTTCTTGAGGAGACGAAGCTACCCAAGGATGACAGCGTTCTGCATCCACCTCGCAAGTGCCTTGACATATTTTTGGCACGCGGGAATAGCTTTGAGGTTAGGAACCAGTGACAGTTTCGTACCTTCGAGATACAGATCACAAAGACAATTACTTTTACCGAATATTTTGCGTACAGCCATTGCGATTCCCTTTTAAGGTCTTGATGCCTCTCCTCCTTTTCCTTTTCCTTGGCAGTGATGTTGTAGTCGGCCGGACTCGAGAATTACATCACGAATATGTTTAGTTTCTCTAAGTCTTGGAGAGAAATACCAGGCCTCGAGTGTGCAACGAAAACTGTTATCCCAAAATCGCAGTTCCAGAAAATTTGGCACTTCTCGTTTTGGACAATTGACTCTATATCCCTCGGAGCGTTCGGAAGGGCAGGGTCGTGGCCAGCACCGTAAGACCGACAAAGATAGAGCACTCTTAGGGCCACAATATGCCTGTAGACATATGTTGTTCCCGCATGGGCGGGACACCCAGAAAGTATGTGTTCTAGGTACTCTGCGTGTACATGACAAGCTCTGCACCTATCGCTGGGAACTTGACATAAAATGCGGTCACGGTATACTAAGGCGGGAATGACACCGTCCTGGTATGCGAAAATGAAACCTTCGGTACCTGAATTAAGGTGGAATTTTTCAACTTCTGCTTTCTTCACTTCGGCTTTCAGAAGTGAAGCTTCTAGATGGAGTAATGCACTTTCCTCACTTCTGATGTAAAAATTCAGGCCAAGGGTCTCAGCGGCCTGCTCAGCGGCTTTGTAAAGGAACGCTCCTTTGCCAATCATCTTGTGGTTCCTGACCATTGTTATGAGAGGATCTCTGCCATTGGCTACGATATAAGCTGTACTTATAAAAATTCGGTTATGAAGACACTGAAGATTCAGAAGTCCGCGTCCACCTTGACGGCGTGAAATGTATAATCGCGGAACTGACGAATTGATATGAAAGCTTTTATGCATATGCATGATCTTGCGTGTGGTGATATCAAGGACCGTAAGCTCGTTCTTCGCCCAGTGAACCACCCTAAACGAGTACAGTAGAACCGGTACGGCAAGCATGCTAGTCGCAGATACCTTATTCAACGGCGACAGATTTGAAGATCAAATCTGCCGAAGAAGATGCTTTTATCTGCTTCGGAGAGACTCTTTAACTGATGTTACGTCCTGAATACCGCTTTGAGGCACGCTCAGGTATATATCGTTCTCTCCAGTGTTAAGATGTCTAAGAACACCTATATCCACAAGCTCAGGGTACTTGGGAACGTCAAAAATCTTTCCTTTCTTCAGATGAATTTTGTCACATTTATCCAATCCAAAGTCCATCCCAATCTCTCCTGTGTACTCCTTGACGATATTTATAGCAGTTTGAAGTTTGCTTTTACCAGAGGCATAGATCTTAAGGTCATCCATATAAAATACATAAGTGACCTTATGCTCGCGATGCTTAGTGTCGCCACAGAAGTATCCAGAAGAATTTCGTAGTGCGTGAGATAGAGGCAGAAGTGTAATGCAAAAAAGCAAAGGGCTCATGGCATCAATGGATGGTATCAGTGGTATGTGTGGATGCACCTCCAAGCTTTCCAACCGACAGATGATAAGTCTATGAGAGGTTGAATCGAAAGCTTTCCGGTAGTCAGTCCAGGCCATTAACAGGACGCGCTGATCGGCTGGAACATCTTTAAAGACGCATCTGTCAATTAGCAAGTTCTCTCGACATCCTGCTGCACCTTTCTTCGAGCCACTTTGTTCGTACATCTCTCGCCACACACGCTTAATTCTTTGGACAATCCTGTCGTTCAGTATAGCTGTAAAGATCGTATACATTGTGTTCAAACAAGGTATGGGCCTGTAATTCTCTGGCTGGGACAAGTTGCCCTCTTTCGGTAGGAGTATAGTGCGTCCTTATACCAGCCACTGTAGAATGGGCGTTTCTGACTTTAAATATGAGGTGAATATGCGGGCCAAATGTTGGTGTGTAGAAGTAAACTGCTTTGGCCAGAAGTTCTTGATACCATCTGGTCCTTCAGCGGAAAA
>CAKNWT010315864.1:875-16003 GCA_932066315.1 Andricus coriarius
TAGACAAAGGGGGTAGATAACAGTTTCAACCAGAAATAGAACAGTTCAATTTTGAGTTAGAAAGACAAATTTTCAACAACAAAAATTTTAACCAAATAGATACATTTTTTACCAAAAGTAGAACAGTTAAGTTTGCAGTAAAAAAATAAGTTTGCAACATAATAAAATATATTTTCAACCAAACTGATGAATTTTCAACCAAAAAGATTAACTATCAAAAGATACATTTACATCAAAATAGTTTAGTTTTCACCCCAACAAAATTAATTTGTAACCAAAAAGATATATTTTAAACTAATGAGTTTACTTTTCTACCAAAAAGACGAATTTTAAACAAATGCATAGAATTTTCACCTAAAACAGATACATTTTCAACTTAAAATAGAATGGTTATATTTTCAGTAAAAAATTAATTTTCAACCAAATAAAATAAATTATCAACGAAATAGTTCAATTTTCAACCAAGCAGATGAATTTTCATCAAAGAAGTTTAATATTCTATAAAATAAGAATAATTTTTAACAACATGCGTTACTTTTCAACCAAATATTTGAATTAATTAAGGAATTTTCAACCTGATAGTTAAATTTTCAACCAAAGAAATAAATTGTCTACCAAAAAAAGGAATTAGTCAACATTAAGATTAAGATTCTATTATGAACCAAACATGAAATAGTTACATTTTTAGTTAAAGAAATTAATTAATTTTTAAAAACAAAAAATACAATAGAATAGTTAAATTTTGAACAAAAAGAAGTTACTTTCAACCAAAAAATGTAATATTTGATATTTAAACAAAAAAAAGCACTTTATTTTTGAACAAAAAAAGGTCGAATTCGAAAACTTTTTTTCTATTTCTCACGATTCATCCAGATTTTTTATAAATTAATTAATTATTTATAAATTAATTATTATCCGTGTACTTTATAAAGTCTGGAAGAGCCGTAAGAAATAGAAAAAAAGTTTTTTTTCATTTCTAAAAATTTGATTGCTTACTTCAAAGTCACATACCCAAATACGTGATTTTTTTAACCCAAAAAAGGCGAAATTTCAACAAAACTGTTGAATCTTCAAACAAAAAGAATGACTTTTGAACAAAATTGTTGAATTTTCAACAAAATAATTAAATTATCTGCAACATCAGGTTATCGAAAATTCCCTGACTATGTCGAGTGTTTCCTGACATTCCCTGGCCAGTTTCAAATTACCTGACTTGCTGGAAATCCCTGACCTGTAGCAACTCTGTTTCTTCTTTCTTTCTTTTTCTTCTTTAATTTTATTTTCTCTTCTTTTCTATTTTTTTTTCTATTCCGCACGTTTAAATAGGGAAAAAAAGTTGTGTTTCAAGGAGAAAAATACTGAAAAATCAAATCAATAAAACTAACATATATATTTGAATAAAGTAATTTTTATTTTTGAAACAGCTAACTGTAACCTCCATTCATGGGTTTTTTTATATACTTGAATTAGCTACGTGACGTCATGAGTTTCAGACTTCATACAAAATCAAAACTTCCAAGTCAAAATTTCTGGTTAGTAAGAAATTCGGAGAAATGAAAGAAGTTTTAATCCAAATGTTCAAAACTCACAGGAGTTTAGAAACTAGTTCTACTATTAATTTTGCATACCACTCTTTCAAAAAGGCCCTTAAAATCTGTTTCATTTCAAGGTAAAACGTAAAATCAATTATAAATTTTAAACCTCTGTCAAAATTAATCCTATTTCATTAGCGCCATATTCAGCGTTCAAAAATTTGGAATTCAGCTATATAATATCTCTATTTTAACGAATTATTTATGTAATACATTGTAATAATAATTGTAATGAATTTTTACACAAATAACTGCCTCGAACATTTGACCAATATCGTTGCTTCGTTTCTAACAATATTTGTAGCTATAGATCAAGGATAAATATCACTGGTATATCTATCCATTTTTTTCTCTGTTGATCATTTCTTTTCGAGCTTCTATTTTTCCTATAGAATTTTGCAACGCAGTTTATCGAAGCCCCGTGTTACAGTTTCTATGTACATACCTGAGCGTAAAGCTACATGGTCGCGATGGTCGCTGAGATCAACACTTAACCTCAGCTCAAGGCATTGCAAACCACATCGTTAACGCATCGTTGGTAAATAAAAGAAAACGTTTTTTTATTCGGTGTCAACAAGCTGCGACCTAAAATTCAGAATATAAACAAAATCGATAGAGCTCTTGTACACAAAGCTTAAAATCCTTATTTACCACACTGACATCGATATTTCGACCCTTCTTTACTCGCTCAAGCTGACATTATTCAAAGGAATAACGAGGACTTTACACTCCATCTTCTTGTAAGCCCAGAAAATCTACCACTCCACAAAACATATTTTTCAAACATGTATTAAACAAATTTTCGAACAAATTGAACAAATTAATTATTGTCATGGAATTCATAAAAATACAATAATTTTGAGAAATTTGCTAAGAAGTGATATGAAACAAATTTCTATCTTTCAAATGTTTTCACAAATAACAATGTTCGCTCTGTAGAAAAATAACTTCATTAATAAAGCGAAAATCCACACGTTGTTTCTTAAAATAGATCTACCTCACGGAAATAAAAAATGCAAAGCGAATTAAAATGAAGAACTGACTTTCACTTCCGCACAAAAATTATATTAGCATTAAACGAGCAGATGTTCATTTGCATATATCATCACCATTTATCATCTTCGAACCAAGGGATTGAATCCCTCAGGAATATAGCTGAATCAAAAAATATAAATTTTACTCAGAATATTTAGGATCGAATTAATACCGAAAAATTTGTGTCATATGTGTAAAAGTTTGACTGAAATTTAAATATATTTTAAATGACCCTTCTAGGTTTTATTGACCCGATATGAGAAATTCGCTACAATAAAAATTTCGTAGAAAATTATGAAAGGAAGTATCGTGTTGTGTAACCCTGGAGTTTGCGTGATTTTGTTTTAGAGTTTTTAATAGCTCCTGGGAGTTGATGTTCGACATCACGCGAGAGCTGATGGCTTGATTGTGATAAAGTCCAATTTCACAGTAGCGTTATTACATAAAACAAAGGATAGTGAATATTAACTAATTCCGTTATTCTGGCTTCTACTTTTTACACATTTTCGTAAAAAAATTAGTACTCAACGTTTGTGACATAAAATTTAAAGTCGTTACTTTTGATCACTTGGGAAAGCTATTTCCGTTCCCAAACTTGTTCACATTTTATTTGCAAAAGCAAGATCCTAACGATTTTCCCCGTAGTAAAACCTGAGAAGGAAGAACTGATAAAAAAAGGGAAATTAAATCGGGCCATCAACTGAAAAAGGAAAATTTCAACCTATTCGCCCATGACACGATTTTATAAAGTAAAAAATAAGTTTCTTTAAGATTTTATATTATATAATATTATTAAGGAATGCAATGCTAGCAAGCATTGTATTTACAGTTGATATTAAAATTAACAACAAAAAAGGACGACTGAAAAATCCCGAAAAATAAAAATGCCGACTTGGAAAATTCTCGAATAATAATATTCCCGAACAATTTATAATATTAGCGAATTTAAAAATTGTTGACAGCTTACAATATTATCAAATTTACAAATTCCCGAGCAATAAAATTTCCGAATACTAAAAAATTCCTGACGCTAGAAAATGATCAAATTTAAACAATTGAAATTTTTTTTAAAATCAATCTTATTTATTCATTAAAAATAAAATAATGAAATATATTGATCCAAACATTTTTTCTTATGATGTTCAATGTATTTTTCAATAATTATTGTTTAAATTTGAAATAATAATTAAAAAAAAAATTTCTCAATGCAAAAGAACAATTCAAAAACAAGATTTTTTTGTTACAAGAGCAATAGTTTTAAAAAAACTACTATGCACATATTCAAAAGAAAAACTGACATTGATTTGTTTTTCAATTATTCTTATTTTAAATTTAAACAATAATTTAAAAAAATACATTGAACTTCAAAAAGAACATTTTCTTTGAACAAGATATTTCATTATTATGATTTAACAAATATATCATATTGATTGAAAACCACTTTTTTTAAATTCGGGAATTTGCTAGTGTCGCGAATTTGACAGCGTCGGTTATTTTATAATTCGGCAATTTTCTGTCACGAATTTTATTATTCGGGAATTTCGCAGTGTTGAGAATTTTATTTTTCAGGATTTTTTAGTCATCCCAACATTAATTTAAAAATGAAATAATGTTTTTTCTGAAGTTAACGAATTGTGTACCAATAAAGGGTTTCAAAAATTTGATTCTTTGACTTGAGGATGTACTCTGCATACAACAATAAATCTCAAAATTCATCAAAAATTTATAATGATTCATAAAATTGATGAAAAGAGACCTCTTGATAATTGCAGTAAATTTTCAAAAACAATCTCGGTGCACTTTACAAAAAAAATGGATTATTTATCAAAAGTTATTTTTATGTTTGTTTTTCCTACAGCAAAAATAAAGTAATGAAAATTCAAGTATAACTATGGTTAAGTAAACAATAGTTATACTAAATTAGTGAACATCCTGAAGGCAGTAAGGAACACCTTAAATTCCTAAGATTTCTAGTCAAGATTTATATTGAATTTTCAACAAGCAAGATTAATTTTCTAACCACGAAAATGAATTGTCAATAAAATACATGAATGTTCTACCAAATAATTGAATTTTCAACTTATAAAGAATAAATTTCTAACAAAAAATGGAATAGTCCAATTTTCAGATAAGGAAATTAATTTTTAATAAAAAAAAAAGAATTTTAAACAAAAAAGTTAAGTTTTAATCCAAAGAGATGATTCTTAAAAAAACTATGAATTTTTACAAAACTAGTTCAAGTTTCAAGTCTTTTAGTTGATTTTTCAACTAAAAAAAAATAAATTTTTAGCAAGAAGAATAATGTTCTACCAAACAAGGCGAATTTTACACATAATTCGTTAATCTCGAAGCCAAAAGGACGACTTATCTACAAAACAGTCGAATTTTCAACCCAAAAATATAATTTTATAACAAAAACGTTAATTTTCTACGAAACAGTTGAAGTTCCATCAAAATAGTTAAGTTTTTAACCAAATGATTAAATTTAAACCAAAAACATGAATTTGCAACAAAAAAGTTAATTTTCAACCGAATAGTTTATTTTCTAACAAATCGTTGAATCCTCCACCAAGCCAGATTAATTTAGACCCAAACAGTTGCATTTTTAACGAAAAAGGATGAATATTTAACCCAAAGATTAATTTTCGACCAAGAAAGACAATTTTTCAACAAAATACACTACATTTCAACTAGAAAAGATAAATTTCCAATAAAAGTATACGTTTTCAACTTCAAATGCAATAGTTATGTTAGATTAAAAAATTAATTCTTACAAAAAAAAATTAATTCTGAAGAAAATAGTTACATTTTTAACAAAAGAGTTCAACCCGAAAGATAACTTTTGAACTCGGAAGATTAATTTTCAAAAAATGGATTAGTTAAATTTGCAACCAAAAAGATGAATTTTTCAGCAAAAAGATTAATGTTCTGCTAAAATAAAACTAATTTTCAACATAATGGTTAAATTTTAAAGGCAAAAGAATGAATCATCTACAAAAGGGTTAAATTTTCAATGCAAAAATATGATTTTTAAACAAAAAACTTGATTTTATACCAAAAAGTTCCATTTTCATAAAAGTAGTTTACTTATTTATTTATTTTTTTCAATCGAATAGTTCAATTTTTTACCAAATTGTTGAATCCTTAACCAAACCAGATTAATTTTCTGATAAAAAATGATGAATTATCAACCATAAAGATTAATTTTCGACCAAGAAAGACGCATTTTTAACACAATAGATAAATTATCAATCAGAAAAGATCAATTTTGAATAGGCACGATCAATGTACAACTAAAAGTGGAACAGTTACATTGTTTGTCAATAAGATTATTTCTTAATAAAAAAATGAATTTTCAACAAAATAGTTACATTTTCAACAAATGAGATAAATTTTCAACCAAATTTAAAAATGAATTTTTGACGAAGTAGTGCAAGTTTCAACCAAATAATTAAGTTCTATACCAAAAAAGATGACTTTTTAACTAAATAGTTGCATTTTCAACAAAATAATAAAATTTTCAAACAACTACTAGAATTTTTAACCAAACAAGATGAATTCCGAAGCAGAAACATACTAGACTTTTCAACCTTGAATTGTTAACGTAGTTTATGCACAGCCCCTAACGTCTGAATATATGGTATTTAATTTATAACTAAACTTCGCAGGTCTTGTGTTTTTTGAATCGTGATAATGTCATTCAGAGTTCACGCTTCTGAAATAATAACGTACATTTAGCTTTAGGTGCATGATACTCAGCCACTGTTTTCAAATAATTGTACTCTTTAGGAAAATTTCATTCAAAAAGAAGAGAATAAAGAAGGCAAAGACCAAGGAATCAAAATATTTTTAAGTATTTTTCAGTATTCATTCCAATGTCCTAGAAGGCCTGGTAATTTTCAGGTCAACATGTGAAACTTTTTTTTTATATCTGTAATATTTATTTTAATTTTTTGTTTGTTTTTGTTTTTAACAAAAAATATAAAAATTTGAATTTAAAAAATTTAAAAACGTGGATTACCAAAAAAATTTTCATCATTTTCTTTAAAAATGTGGTATTTGTTTAGATATTATTGGTATTAATTTGTTTTTTCCTGGTACTAAAATTAATTTTTGTCCTCTTTTGAAAATATTTGGAAAAATTTGAAAAAGCTCAAACTTGATAAAATGGCGGCGGTTTTCCTTCAAAATTTCAAACCCAATTCTCTCAAAAAACCCAGCGTTTTTTTTCTCTTGATTTTTATTCAGTTGGTACTAATAGGGTGAATATATTTTAGTAGAGTTTATCTTGTGCCCGCGTCTTGGAATGAAGGAAGAATTTTTTTTATTCTGAAAATAGAAAATTCACGATTTTTGCAAAAAGAAAACGAAATATGAAAAAAGTTGAACAATAAAAGTTATTCCTTAAAAAAACTTCTACAAAAATGTACTCTGGCACTTCTTTCTGTCTTGCGTCATTATTGAACTATTCGCTAAATATGAATAATAACAATTTTTCGCTGTCATAAATAATCAAGTAGGGTAAAATATTCGTTTCGAATAATTAAACTTTAAGTAAATAGTTGTGTACAAAAATTTGTTCTTCCTATTGATTTACACCCTACTTTATTATTTATGACAGCGGAAAATTTTTAATATTCATATTTTAGCGAATAGTTCAATAATAACGCAAGACAGAAAGAAGTGCCAGAGGACTTTTTTGTAGAAATTTTTTTAAGGAATAACTTTAATTCTTCAACTTTTTTCATATTTCGTTTTCTTTTTGCAAAAATCGTGAATTTTCAATTTTCAGAAGAAAAAAAATTCTTTCTCCTTTCCAAGGCGCGGGCATAAGATAAGCTCTCCTAAAATACAGTCACCATATTAGTATCAACTTGAAAAACCATCAAGAGAAAAAAAACGCTAGCGTTTTTGAGAAAATTAGTTTTGAAATTTTTAAGTAAAACAGGCGCCATTTTCTCAATATTAAACTTTTTTAAATTTTTCCAACGAATTTCAAAAGAGGACGAAAAATATTTTTGGAATCCGAAAAAAAGAAATTAATACCTATAATAGCTAAAAAAATTCTTCACTTTCAACGAAAATGATGACAATTTTTTGGTAATCCACGCTTTTGATTTTTTAAATTCAAATACTTGTAAATTTGTAAAAAAAAAAAATTTCAACAAATCAGTGAAATACGTTTCGCCTAAAATCCTTTGAAAAACAACATATTTCGTGCTGAAACGATTCTATGACTCGAGCTTGCACAGCCTGGCCGATTGGAAATGAATGCGGCCCTGTAAAAAAGGTCTTAAAGGAACCCGCACATTCTTTATGGAAATTGGGTTTTAGTTGAATCGCCTGAATTTTATATATTTTGTAGTTATACAACATATGTCAAATTGGGACAATTTAACCGAAACACTATTTCAATAAGAAACGTACGGGGCCCATTAATCTGTATTTTAGTAAAACCAATTTTATGGTCTTACAACTTGGAACTTTTACTGTGTAACCCACGAATATTCATTTCATCTAATAATGAAAAATATATTTATTAAAGCTTTTGAATTTCATGAAAGAAAGAATGGTCTCTCCATTTATTGATTTTAGGTAAAGAGTCGAATTCCATAAGAACTGACAGTCCCTCGTATTTTTTCTAGAGAAAAAAAACCTACAGGAAAATGACATTAGGCAGATTAAAATCGTGAAAAGAGAGTGAACTGAAAATATCCAATATTCCATATGGTGGTAAAAAAAAACAATATTCGGAAATCTGAATTCACAACTGTATGAACCTATTACGTGCTCCCTTTTACTGTAAAAAGTGCCGAGTGTGTTGTAGTAATAGAAGCAGAAAACGTGCATATACCAATCTCAATTCCCCCACAATAAATTCAATATTTGAACTGAAAGAAAATCCTGGAAAATGACCAATGGATTAATTTTTAAAGCTTATTTACCTTATTTCTTAATTAAACTAGTTCTCAATACTATATTTTACGTATTTTTTATAAATGTCAGCATTTGTCTGTTAAGTTGAAAAAAACTATAGATCGATTACAATTTGAAAATTAATTATGTTGAAAGTCTTAGTTTAAAGATTCTAATTAAAGAATCGTTCAATTTTTGAATAAAGTTTGGAATCGTTTAATATTCAACGATATAAGTTAAAATTCAATAAGTTTGAAAGTTTACAATAAGAAAGCATATATTTTTCAAAGTTTTCAGAATAATTAAACTTTAAAAGTTCAAAAAAATTAAAAAATTTCCATTTTGAATGGTAAAAATGACACTGATTTTTTTATAGAAATCACATTTTTAAAATCTATCTAAGCACTGTCAATGTCACTATATAGTACATGATATGATACTTACAATTAATATATTTATCATCTTTAAAGATCCAATAATTTCAATTTTAAATTATAGTTTTGAATGCGCAACTCTAAAATAGTTTAATTTTTGAGGACTTGAAAGTAAAGTTCTTGCTTCAAAAGGGTTTTAAATTTGAAATTTTATAATTTTGTAGATTCAAATTCAAGCATTAAGAATGTCAGGACGATTTCACTATTAAATCTTTGAAAATTGTAACATTTCATATTGAGATTCTTGATTGTCAGTTTTAAATATAATAATTTTAGATTTAAATATTCCAAATGCAGTGGTTTCAATCTTAGTCAATTTTAGTCAATTTTGAATTTAATAATTCAAGGTTTAAATATTCTGAATTATTTTGTTTCAATTTTAATCGTACGAAGTTGTATGGTTTTCTTAAATCTTCGAAATCATAGAATCTCAAATTAAAACACATGATACTTGCACAGTTTCCATTTTATAGGATTTGTAATGAAACAATTATAAATCAAATGCCCAGAATAAATTTAAAAAAAACATTAAGACAATAATTTTTCGGATCCAAGGCTTCAGAATGAGAAGATTTTAGAATTAGGGATTGAAAATTGAACAATTTTTTATTTGAAAATATTCCAAAATATTGAACATTCCAATCTCAAAAGTACAAAAAACAATTTAAAATTGAAAATCTTAAAATTGTACAAATTTAAAACATTGGAATTGTATATACTAATAGAAAGTTGAGGGTCAATTCGATACATCTGATACTGACTATTTTGAAGAACATTTACAAAAACGTATCTCTTTTTAATGGGAAATACGTGTTAAGCTACTGAATATTATTTTAAAAAAAAGTAATTTATTTTTTTTTAAATTCGAAAAAATTGGAGGGCGGGATATGCTTAAAAATTTGAAGAAAATTAATTTCCAATGCATTTTTGGAACACCCACCCTGATATACATTCATTATAGGGTGGTCCAAAAATAAGTGAAAAGGAGTTCTTGTTACAAACTTTTTGTGAATTAGAGTATATTCACCTGTTAAGGAATATTCGAAGAATAATTTCCACCTAATAATGTTTAATTTGGACCCCCTAATCCCCGGAAAATGCCCTAAAACATGCAAACTATCAGTTTTTTATCTAATTAATGCAAAAGACGGTATTATTGGGAATGTTTCCAACATGAATAATTTTTAGTCGATAAGTGAAGGGTTTTAAAGTATTTTTAAAATAATTTTGAATTGTCTAAACAATTTTTTAAAAGAACTTTTTCCCTCTGCAAATCGTGAAATGTTATTATCTTTCTTGATAAATGATATAAGGTTGATGAATAACAAGAGTAGTACTTTTTGTTTAATATATTTGGCAATTAAGTAAACAATTTTCATTTTCTTAAACCAGTGGTTCTCCTTAAAATCGTAGAAAGTTATTACATATTTTCTGGAATTGATTCATATGGAAGGTGGAGAAAAGTCTAGTTTTTTCGAATCCCTTACACTTGGTGCTTAATTATTCAGTATTTCCTTATCTCAGAACGTATATCCTATATTGTTTAAACAATTAAATTCAATTGCTTTAAGAAAAGTATAGTCCTTTTTATATTAAAATTACTTCTCTGACTATACTTTACTCAGAGGAATTGAATTCAATTGTTTAAGAAAATTATTATTATTTAAAGAATATATGGTATAAGTTTAAAGATATGGAAATACTGAATAATAAGCTACATAGTGTAAGAGATTCGAAAAAACTAGACTTTTCTCCACATTCCTTGTGAAAAGGCGCAAGTGGATGATTATTAATTATTTAAATAATTGCTGAATATCTTAAAGCAAAAGAAAGCTCTTAAAATTCGTTAATTGTGTCATTAATTCCAGAAAAATAATAACTTTTCACGACTTACATAAGAAAAAATTGTTTAAATAAAAAATAATCATTTAAACAAATTAAAATTATCATAAAAATAGGCAGCAACTCATCGTTTATCGATTAAAAATAATTCATGTTAAAAAAATTCCTAAAAATACCGTCTTTAGCATGAATTTGATAGAAAACTGCTATTTCGCATTTTTTTGAGGCATTGTCCGGGCACAATAAATGGGTATTGGTGGGGGGGGTCGAAATTGAAAGTTATGAAGTGAAAATTATTCCTTGAAAATTCGTTAAGAGATGACTATACTTTAATTCACAAAAAATTTATAATAAGTTCTTCTTTTTTCCATTTTTTCGAAAACTGAGCTTTTCCTATTTAAAACTCCACGATAATTTTAAAATCCCAGGGCACATGTTAACGTTGAAAAAAAGAAAGAAATGACGGATTTTTTTTCCGGAAAATGAACAAATCGAAAGTCGAATTTTTGCAGGTAAAAATGTAGACCATCCTCAAAGTTCAACCACAAAGAAATATTTTTTTAAAAGACCCTCGACATATCCTCGCAGCTCTTTATTTATACCCTCTTCTTCCCTTTATATTCGTGCTAAAATTTTTAGCAACATTCTTTTAAAATCCAGTATGAGGGTCCAAAAATCAAACTAAATTGCACTTTGTTCTCATTTAAATTAATTCCTCGACTCCTAAAAGCAAATTCCGAAATAACTGGATAGAAGATGTATTTAACATTTCCTACTCATTATTTTTTTGCAAGAGAGCATTTTTCACACTGGAATCAACACTCGGCAAGTCGTTGTCGCGTCTTTTTAAATCCAATTAAAATGAGTAATTGGTACATAAAGTATGCCCGGAGTTGATAAGTCGAGTTAAACGAATTCCCTCGGGTTCCCATAAAAATTAACGAACACTTCAGCCTAGCACAAATTATAGAAGCGAATCGCATTTTACGCCAGTGATAGCAGAACCAATATTTCAATTCAATTCGGGTTTTATTCGTGAAATCTGCATATGAAAACCTTTCAGTCGAATTTCGTTGGATCGCATAAATTTTGACGAGTCTATTTCGTCCAAATTCGTTCTACATTTCTCTATGGAAGATAATTGAGGTTTTGTTATAAAATCCAATTTTTTGGCTAAAAAGTTAATTTATGATAGTGAATACATTAGGGTGATCCAAAAATGCATTGGATTTTTTTTAATTTTTATTTTTCACGCTTTTTGTAAATTTTCGACAGAACTGTTACTATTAGGCGTATGGAGTTGTCCTTCAATATTTCTCTTCTAAATTAACAATAGAATACAAATCAAAAATTACTTTTTGAATTTCGTCCACATGAGCCTGTTTTATAATCTCCCTGAAAACCCCCATGAATAAAAAATTGGGTTTCGCAAGTTTTTGGAGCTGAATATTATTTTTTGCGTTTTTTTTAGTACAAGTTGTTTTTAATACAAAAAATATTACTTTCTACTGGTAACCGGATCTTTCGAAAAATGGTTAAAACAATTTATTATTGGTAATAGCTATCTTCTCTAAGATTTTTACTAGGCATTTTGTTTGGAATAATTATAAATGGGTAAATAACCTGTCAAAGTTTTTTAAAAACTCTCAATACAATTATTAATTGCTATGAAGTCTAGTGCGAAAGATTTTTCAGCAAAATATTTCTCTTTGATGTTTTTCTATTACTTTTTCATAACTAAAAATTAGAAAAAAAAGATGGAAACTTTAACATTTCAGAAGAAATCGTAACTTTTTAGCATTATTCTAAGAGAAAATAGCTATAAAGTAATAATAAATTGTTTTAACAAACAATTCATTACTTGTAATAATTACTACCTTTGCTCAAAGTGAATAGCTGACCAACAATTGGAAATTTTAGTAGGAACCTATATTTTATGTTTCAAAAATAATTTGTACTAAAACAATCGGCAAAAAATAAAAATTAGCGCTAAAATCTCGCCAAACCCAATATTTCACTTGAGGTGGTTTTTTGGGACCCTACATAACAGGCTCATGGGGGTGAAATTTAAAAAGTAATCTTTGATTTTTCATTTTAACTGTTCCAAAATTTCTTTTTTTTATAGGAATTACGTATCAAACTTCATGATGTTTGCGTAACCTCTAAATATCAATTTTTTCGAAGTAAAAAAATACGCATTTAATTTTTTTTTATTCAAACCAATTAGGGGAGGGGGTGATAAAAATAAAAATCAAATTTTGACCCCCCCCCCCCCCCAGAATATACATGGGAAACTATTTCTCAAGTGTACATTTCAACTACATTTTTTCAAGTATCATAAATATTGTAACTTAAATCGAAAACTGTGATTTAAACCCCTGAGAAACTACAGTCATAAATTGAAACTGAAATTGTTTTTTCATTTGTTTTTATGAAGGTTCTCGAAGCACCTGCGGCTTTGACGATTACATTTTCATTGCGACACTCGCACTTGATAATTAGGTTATAGAGTCAGTTCTCTTGGAAAAATAAAACGATGTAGCCAAATTAAACATAATTTAAGAATTAGGTGTATTTTCATTATAATGTTAATGAAAAAAGACACAATCTTTGTTTTAATTTTCTAAATAGAGACATTAAGCCGCAGGCTTTGATTTCGATCGTTCAAACTGCAGATCTAAGACAACTCTACTATGATTAATTAATCTAGAACATTTGCAATTTGTGTCCAATTGAACAATTTAATTGAAATAATTTATAAATCTTGTGAAAATCTACTAAAAATAACGCTTTAAACTTACGGATCTCTTGAAAACAAAAATTTCATATTTTGGAAAATGATCCAACTTTTTGAATTTTAGTCTAATTGAAAAATTTCATGGGAACATTTTCGAAATGTATTTTACATCTAGTAGGAATTTCTCAATCTATCAAAAATATATTTTTTTATTCTTTGAAAGTTTTCAAAATGTTCAACAGCATATAACCTTTTTAATTTTTATCGGAAATCAAAATGGTATTAAGATAATTTGCAATTATTTTTGTCGTGTATCAAAAACTTTGACAAAAATTTCCAAAACTCGTAAAAAAATTTCGTTTCAAATTTTGAAAGAGGTCTAACTTTTAGAATTTTAGTCTAATCGAGAAATTTAACGTGGATAGTTCTGAAATATATTTCATACCCAGTAAAAATTTTGAATTAAATTACCTAATCTATCAGAAAAATAATTTTTTCTATTTTTTGAAAATTTTCCAAATTTTTGAAAGTATATCATTTTTCTAATTTTTATCGAAATCAAACTTTTTTTTTAATAATTTGCCAGTCTTTTCCCATCTTTTAGAACCCTTGACAAAAATTTCTGAAACTTGAAAAAAACAAATTTCTAAATTTTGAAAATGCTCTAAATTTTTTTATTTTGGTTGAAAACATCTGGTTAACAAACTTAACATTCACTTTGGGACCCTTGAAAATCTGATCAAAGACCGACTTGATTGGACAAATCTTTCAAAAGTTAGCGTGGCTACAAAATTCAGGTAACCATACAGACATACATACAGACAGCAGCACAGAAAACATTTTATGATTTTCGGACTCTTTGAGTGCCGAAACGTAAAGATCTGTTAAAAACTAGAGATGGAAAATTTGGACGATTATATTCCACTCTCATAAATGAGAATGTAATGAATGATAATGTAAAAAGTCCACTTTATATTTTACCTTCATTGTTTAAGGTAAAATATTTATTTTAATTAAATGCTTATGACTTATGACAATGGAACAAGCCTGAAAACCCCTAACGAATCTACACTGGAAAATTTTTTATCGCCATTAGAATTTATAAGTAGCGACAACAGATTTAGGCCAGGCGGTACGTAGTTTTGTTTGACAATAATTCCGACTAAAGAAATTATGGTTTTAAAATGATCTTTGGGTCAATATAAGGAACCGTTTTCGTTATCCCCCTCCCCTGACCTCTGCGTATCTTTTGGCAGTGGCGTAAACTTTCAAAAAACCGTTTTTTATTTATAACTCGTTTGTTTATGGTTTTTTTGCAAACTCCGCATCTACAAAAATTGAAGTACATCAAATTCTCCACAAAAAAGGTTCTATTGATTTTTTTCATACTACCTATATTTTTCGAATAATAGCCGGGAAAAGTCCAAAAATTTTAAAAAAATGTTGAAAACTTGCACTTATATTAGTTCTGTAATGGCGTTGGATAAATTTATGCAATAATTGTCGATAAGATCAATGTTAACAATTAAATAATACATTAACAACTTATTTTTGATTGTTTATAAATAATTT
>CAKNWT010315868.1:0-12938 GCA_932066315.1 Andricus coriarius
AATCGACATTTTGTTTGAAATTTTATGAAATCTTTGCGAAACTTCTTTATATTTCTTGAACTAACATGATTTTTTTGTAAAATGTTGTAAACGTGCAGAATTGAAAAATGTTGCTTTAAAATTTTCTACAATATTTTTCGAAATTTTAGAGAATCATTTTTAAATATTCTCATGAATCAAATAAAACCTTATTTGAATTTTACCAGGAATTATAAGAAAACTTTTTTATTTTCTTGAAATCTTCAAAATTCGCAAGGCAAACTGTTCAGCGAAATTTTCGGCAAAATTCTCTCCATTATTCTCGTACACCACAAACAAAAACTTGATAAAATTTCAGTCTAAAAGCCTTAAAACTTAATTCTAAAGCAAACCAAATTTAAAAACTCCGCTTTTATAATATAAAAAGCACAAAATTTCACATTTTTGACACTTTCCCCATGCATTTGAATAATTTTCGGCCTAAAAGTACAGCCAGCGCCACCCTCGGCCATACTCAACATTTCCGTCACTTTCATTTCAGAATGTCACGGGGCTGGTTTAGTCTTTAAAGCACGGTTGGGTAGCTATTTAAAATACTGAAAGTCATGAGTGTACGTCCTGTCCTCTGGTGTTGATGGTCGAAGTTTCCAGAGCGCCGCCAAATTTTAAAAGATTTTAAGTTCCTTTATTATAGCTTATATGATAGTTTTTAGTAAAATAATCAGTTTTTGTTAGTGTGTATCAGATATAATCAATTCATAAACTATTTGCAATTTTTAAATAATTTTAAACTTATCAGGTATTTTCACTTCAATCACCAGTTAACTTCACTTCGTTGAGTGCTGAGGGGGAAAACAGTAGACCAAATGCATAGGACAGAACATTACTTTTGTAATATCTTCGTGACGGATAATAATTACTATCGTTTTATTATTTAATTAAATAGTTTTTAAAAAATAAAAACTATTTTTCAAATATACTTATACAAAAAAAATTAGTTTTTACGAAAATATTAGCAAAATAGGGCAAAAATGGACCGAATCCCATGCATTTGGTCCTTCTTTTTTTCCCGCAGCATTCAACGAAGTGAAGTTAGCTGGTGGTTTGTAGTGAAAATATCTAATAGATCCATAATTATACGCTTTTATGCGAAACCACGCTCCTTGAAAAGTGCGCGTTAGATAGGCCTTTACCGAACGCTGTCAACTACTGACAGATTATTAGTTCCAAACACCGCCACACTGACAGAATATTAGTTACACAAATGGCCACTGAATAACGCACAAGGTATTCTCTAACCATACTGTAGACTGAACCACTTTGAAAATTTCGCGCCATACGAGATTACCAATCACAGCCCAAATAGCTGACTGCCACGTCAATCGCATGTTTCCATTCAAAAGAATACAATCCGTGAAATCTTCAATTATCTGCAATTACGTCGCGAAATGTAAATTAAAATGTAATTGTAAATCTTTCTGCACTCAAAATCATAAACGAAACAACCAAAATCCCGCCACTGAACATAATTCAAGAAGTGAAAGAAGCACAAGATTTACTACCCGAAAAATCGATGGATAAATATGGGCTGGCCCTCGCGAAATTTGACAAATGGAGAAAGCAAAACAGAAGAATGTTCGGACAGTGATCATCATTATTAAAAAACATTTACTTCATAGAACGTGTTCTCGCACCATTTCGGTAAAGAGCTATCTACCCTGGCGAAAGTATCGGATAGGATTTCCTTACGAACCAATCCGAATCATTCCGGAATCTGTATCCGAACCAATCCAAGTCAATTCGAAGAAATCCGAAAAAAGTTCTAGATTTCGTTTGACCCAAATCGTTAAAAAATTAATTCGACTCAATCCGGTTCAATCCAAACTCCAAAACAAAGCAAATTTGCAATCCAAATGAATCCGAATCAATGCGATTTCGGATTGATTTACACTGAATTTTCAATCCGAATGAATCCGAGTTCTGATTGAATTGGATTCATTCGAATTGAAAATTATTTTAGGTCAATCCGAGTTCGGATTCATTTGGATTGAACGAAATGTAGAAATTTGTTCAGATTGGTTCGAATTAACTGGGATTAATTCGGATACAGATACTGAAATGAATCGGATGACTTTGGAATGCATGAAATTCGGAATGAATTCCTATCCGATGCTTTCACCAGCGTAACGCTCATTTTTAACCTCCTCGTGTAAAGTCGTGCCTAACCCTACTTGTGATGTAATATACTATTATTCAATTTCAAATCCTATTTAAATATTATTCAACTCTAAGAAATTCAATTTGTAACACATTCAATTGAAATTTTTTAAATAAAAAAGAACAATATTTTAATATTGAGAAATATTTGACTGTTTATTTAAAATGAGCGATTATCAATTAAATATTCAAAACTAAACAATTTGAAACTGAATTGTTTGGAATGGAAAGCTTCGAATCGTTTAATGGCATTTAATTTTAATTTGTTCAATTATAGAGGCGGCAAAATGATACATAATGAAAAACTCATGTATAATTTATAGTTTTAATTTAGCTTTTAATTATTTATCATTAATTAATTAATTAGGCTTCAATTTTCGAAATGTAAAATTGAACAGAAATCAACTTTGAGTGCTATAATTTGCAGTTCAGTTCTGATTACTTCAAATTTAAAAAAAATCAGTTGTAAGAATTAAAAATTTTTAATTTCAATACTTGTTATTGATAATTTATTGAAAGTATATGTGACGCGATTCGAGAAAAGGCACCTACTAGGCAAAAGTGAAATTTTACAGAGCGAGCGATTGAGGAAATCTCGAGCTCGAGGCACGCATTCAGACTCCTTTTCAATAATGTATACCTTGGGAAATAATGCATACAAAATTTTTGATTGCACCCCTAGAAAGATCAGTTGAAGAACTAATAGAATCCATCATAATCCGAAAATCGATTTCTTGCCTAGTAGTTCCCCTTTCTCGGATCGCGTCACATATGTATCTAAAATTACAAGTAATTTATAATTTCATATATTCATTTAAAAACAATGTTACCTTCACTTTTTATTTGTAAGAAGAATATAATAAATATATGTGACCGTCCGCGAAGAAAGGGACCTAATGCGTCAAAGCTGAATTTTACAGGACGGGCGATCGTAGCCGAATTTCGTCAAAAATGGCTGCTGCCATAGTAATATTAATCTTAGGTAATTTAGGAGTATTAGAATCATGTCGAATTGTATACCTTCTCTTAAAAAAAAATGATCGTGTGGTTCATGTGATAAATAAGTATCGATTTGAGCATTAATATAATCGAAACTTAACATTCATTTTTTAAGATAAAATGGCGAAATTTAATAACTATACATGAAAACAGACTTGCATACATTATTGAATCACTCAACAAACGAAGTTTCCTCCCTGTGGAACATACCAGTATAAAAATGCGAGGAAAGAAACAAATACATATAGACAGTTTTGTCACAAAATCGAGTAAGCGTACAAGAGTTGGTTAAATTATGAAAAATAAATTAAATAATTTTACTCACGGTTGCACTGAAGCTTTTCATTATACATAACTAAACATGTACTTAGCAAAATTCTGACGTGAGAAAATCTTCTTACAGTTGAAGCTGACAGCTGGAAAATGTCATCACTGATGAAGAAGCATAAATTCTAGAAGTTTTTGTTGTAGAACGAAGTTAATATAACTTGGAATTTACAGAAAATGCAGTGTAAGAACTTCGTGATTATGGAATTACATTATTCCATATATGAAAACAGTCAGCTGTCCAATACTCCTGGTGAGGCGAAAATTAGGCAGACCGGCGAATGATAAAGTTGATAAGAGAGAAGGCATTGATTCACTGATATCAACTGATATAGATAGTAAGTACAAAGCTCACTGAGTCACCGACTCGTAAATGGTTTCTCAAGGAAGAGTGAGAGAAAGCTCACATCGTTAGGATTAACACACCGCACAGATGCAAATGATACTTGCATTTTCCACTGTTTTCTCTGGGGTCAAACATGACACGTTTTTCGCGAACTTTCTGGAATAGTTTTTGCACATTTTTAGTTCCTGATGCATCTCAGATCCCGGTTGAGCTCCCAAATGTTAAAAGATACACAGTTTTTCTCAAGGGTTCTCATAGATAACACTTCAATAACTCTGAGATGATAAAGGTTTGCCAAAAGAGTAGAGTATTATTTGGCGGGAAACTCTTTAAAGTCTTTTAATATAAATAAATGATCATACTTTTCTAATAATTTGTCGATTATCAGTCTTCAGATGATGTTAAAGTTTTACGGAATCATAAACTGATCCATCGCGGTGCTCGTTAGTACGCTTACTATCGAGACGGATTCGGCAGCTCTAAGTTCACACACACATATACACTCTTGAGAGCGAGAAAGCGGTTTTACACGCACGCATTCCCAAATGGGCCACGAAATTCAGACAATAATTGCAAAGGTACTCAATCTCTTAAGAATTTTGAATTTATTTGCTTAATATTCGGCATCAGCAAGGCCCTCGATTTATAAGCGACGTTTCTGCAAGAGCAAGAGACAGTTGGTATCCTACCGCACACTCCCTTCTCTAAGGATGCAACACTCAAAAAAGTTTTCAAGTCAAATATGAGTGCCTAAGTCTACACGGTATAGTATTATGTCTTTGGCGTCGGTTTCAAAGTACAACGCATGAACGATATTAGTGAGTTACTTCGAATCATCATGCTGATGACAACACCGCGTATAGAAACGACGCGCACGCTCTTTTCTTGTGCGCGACCCAAACTTAGTATCGCTCGCAGCGCGGTTCTGAGTGCTTTGCACGAAGATTGATTATGCGGTGTCACGGCGGACGAGAGTGCGGGCGCACTCTATTGGCGAATGTTTGCAAACGCACGTCGATGTATACTAATGCGTTACATCGTTTCTCTCAATGCTACGACAAGCACGTCGAATTTTAAAACAAAAACGTATACTTTCAGCTGCCATCACTACGATTAGTTATGCGTTTTTTATTACGCACTATATTCTACGTGGAAAACTTTTTTGAGTGAACGCAGAGGAGTACCCTAATAGCACGGAACGTTGCAGGAACGTTCCCGGGAGGTGTAAAATGTCCGCCGCTTGGGAACGTTCCAGGAACGTTCCATTGGGACCTGAGGGGAACCTTCGATTATTGTTATTTTTAACAACAATTATCTCGTAAAGCGTAAGAGATAGGTGAAAATGGATGTCATTTTTGATTTTTGAGTACCGCATATACTATCTATAATATGATATCCATATCATAAACTGGCATCGATTTTGACCTATCACTTACGGTTTGCGCGATATTTATTGATAATAATAACAATAACGGTGATTTATGTTTGGAACGTTCCAGTGGAACGTTCCTGGAACGTTCCCAACCGGCAGACATTTTACACCTCCCGGGAACGTTCCGAAGGTGCCCGCGGAACGTTCCCGGAACGTTCCGTGCTATTAGGGTAAATACTGTAAATGAGCCTTTAACCAAAATCCCTATTTCCCGAAAATGAATAAGTTATTACGAGCAATCGAGTATTTTATTAGGAACTTTTATATTGCAACCAAAGATCGACTATATTGTTACTAGCAATCTAGTGTTTTTTCAGGTACGTTGCTGACTTGCTGCAAAGATATTTTTGCTTGCTGTCTTTGGATCGATTTGAAAATCAACTACCGCCAAACTTGTGTCAGAGGCAATTTAAGATTTAGAAATCACTTGTGTTAAACACCAGAAAGTCCATGCTAAATATCGCAATAATTTATATTTCACAATATAAAATGCAGAATTAAAACAATCCAAATTTTAGGCACAGAGAACAACTATCCCCTACTAAAAAAAAAGTCAGGAATCACGACAAATCAGAATTTCTGATGATTCCTGAACATCCTGACCATTCCTGACGAGTCTTTACTATTTCTGAAGATATGATAATTCACATCGTATCAGGTAGCTCATCGGCTTGGACCGTAGAAGGCCAACCCAAAATGATTAAAAATTGAAAATAAATTTTTTTTTCAATGTTGCATATGGGGCATAATTTCTCAAGTGTACCCACCTCGAAAATGAAAGTTGTCCGATCGGGCTAAAAATTGGCATAATTGTAGTCCTATTAGATAGTACTCCTCACACCAAAAATTAATTAATTCCGATCATTATTTATCAAAGTGGAGGGGGTACAATTTTTGTTTTTTTTTAAGAAAGGCCTTACTTTCAAACATTTGTAACTTTTTTCCTATTGCTTTAAACAAAATTTCACTACAAATGTTTTTTATAGATTTTTTCACAAACTTTTTGGTGGTCATAACGATTTTCAAAAAAAGTCCAAATTTGACCCTAATTTTCGAAAATCAAAAATAAATTTGACTTTTTTTCAAATTTCGACACTTTTTTTTCCAAAATAGTTTTAAAAGAAAGCTGAGATTTTTTTCTATAAAATCCTCAATTTTCAGAGTGGCAAATTTATTTGTCTTCGAGTAATAGAACGATACGTAAACAAAATGCCATAATAGAGCGGCTGGCGCGCGATCTCCCCTAGTGCGCTCACGCCGAGGATCTTTGTGCAATGCTTTAGTGCCAGTTTCTTAAGTTATGAAATATTATATGGCAATATTATATGTCTTTCTGATCGATTTTTTGGCTATAGCTTCAACAGTTGTTTTCTTTGCAGACCTCTTTTGCGGATTCTGTTTTTCGCCATTCGAGAAGATGTCGTGTTTCTCAGAGGACGAAAACATTATAAGTTGAAGTTTTCCAGCTTGAGTGGGAATGAAAGTATAGTACTGTAATGTACCTGATATCCTAACAGCTTTCTCAAATTTGGCTTTCAGTAACTCGGTGGCTAAGGCACGATTTTCTTAGCTGCTGAAAAAAACTTCGGTTTCCTTACAGTTACTCTTTGCCCACTGAAACAAAACATGAGGAGTGAGTATGTGATGTTTCGGGGAACATTGTAAGCTTGAACGTACTGCTTGTCTCTATATTTGCTTCTATACTATCACATACACCCTGATCGTGAGATGTACCATGGAAATGCCATTCAACTTGGATACCAAAATCTTCCACATGGGCTCGGAGATTAGCGAAGCTACTCTTATTTCTAAATGTTGTCCTGCACCATCAGTGAAATAGTAGATTTTCTTTGGCCTGAAATGAGTTTTCAAGTAATCTACTATTATCTCCTGATACTCGTGAGCAGCCACCGTGTCATGAGCTAAGTCATCAGATACGATTGCGATACTTACATGCTTGAGCTCTCTATATTTTTTATAATAAATCACCTCAATGTATATTGCAGCTTGGTCCTTATTGCAGTGGAATGATTGAGCTGCATTATGAATTAAGAACGCGTCGTTCTCAGCGAAACCGAAGCAAATCAAAAACTCCCCAGGTTCCTTTAAAATAAAGGGACGAGTTTTTAATTTCAACAGCCTTTCACAAAAATCATAATTTTTCAACATGTGAATCAGTTCCATCATCATTCTTCATCGACACAAAGTCTTTCACCCCTGGGATCATTCGACTTATGTCATCGCGTTCATAAAACTTTTTCACTAGAGTTTTAGTTTCAGGAGTCAATGCTCTTCCTCTTTTTGGATTCGGAAGCGTAAGAATTCCATGCTCTGAAACTAATTTTTTGACATTTCTTGCTTTTCGCTCTGATGTATTGAGCACATGCATCAGTTTTCTTTGTCCCAAGATTTTGGTGCAAGCGAGAAATGTTCAAATTGTTCTTGAAGATCTTTAGAGGCATTGCATTTTTCGATGATTTGACCAAGTACTTCAACACCAGCTTTATGATATTTTTTTTCACACTGCAGATTGGTGCCTAAGATATCTAAATCTTTTTCGCTGTCATATAGCTACTCTTCATCATCGTCAGATATCATTTCAGATCATCAGTATCTACCTTATCTCTACCGGAAGGTTCTGCAATATCACCAGAGTTCAAGGATGATATTCCCGCTGAGTTGTTGAGTTGGTATCTACATGAACTGCAAATTTGAGATTCTTCTGGTAGTGCAGGGAATTTCAAACAGAAGTCGTGGGCAAAACCACAGAGTTTAAGATTAGTTGCTTTATGACTCACTTTTTGAAAAAAAACAGTTTTTTTAGTAGCATAAAATATTACATAACTTTAAAAACTGGCACTAAAGCGTTGCACAAAGATCCTCGGCGTGAGCGTACTAGGGGAGATCGCGCGCCAGCCGCTCTATTATGGCATTTTGTTTACGTATCGTTCTATTACTCGAAGACAAATAAATTTGCCACTCTGAAAATTGGGGACCTTATAGGAAAAAATCTCAGCTTTCTTTTAAAACTATTTTGAAGAAAAAAAAAGTGTCGAAATTTGAAAAAAAGTCAAATTTATTTTTGATTTTTAAAAATTAGGGTCAAATTTTGACTTTTTTTGAAAATCGTTACGACCACCAAAAAGTTTGTGAAAAAATCTATAAAAAACATTTGTGGTGAAATTTTGTTTAAAGCAATAGGAAAAAAGTTACAAATGTTTGAAAGTAAAGCCTTTCTTAAAAAAACAAAAATTGTACCCGCTCCACTTTGATAAATAATGATCAGAATTAATTAATTTTTGGTGTGAGGAGTACTATCTAATAGGACTACAATTATGCCAATTTTTAGCCCGATCGGACAACTTTCATTTTCGAGGTGGGTACGCTTGAGAAATTATGCCCCATATATGCAAAAGTAAGAAATTCAGAATCTACGTGTTTCGACGATTTTATATATCTAAAAATTTGCCTACAAAATTTAAAATTAAGATAAATATAATGTATCTTGTAAAGAGGAAGAGGTACGTCAAAACGGACAACATTTTCAGATTCACCTTCAGAGTCATTTAATATATAAATATTAATAATTAAATCTAAGTAAAAAGAAAATATGCATAAATAAATATAAATAACCTGAGAAATATAAAAGGTATTAAGTTTTATGGTTTCTTGAACCCCTAATAAAGATTTATCCTTCGAACCCAAGCTCTGACGATTTCTGAACATTTCTCATGAATTCTGACTTTTCCTACCGATTTCTGTCGAGAAACTTAACAAAAGTAGTCAGAAGGGGTCAGAAGTCCTGACTTTTTTCTGACGATTCCTGAGTTTTTTTTAGTAGGGTCCAGGTTGTTTACAACAATGATCGATTGTTTCACAATAATTAGTTGGTAACTTATGCGCGCGCACTTCACGTCAGAAGTGTTTATATATTGTTATTTAAGTTTTTAGCTATTTTAAAGTTAATTAATTATGAAATACGATCTATTCACTTTCGGCTTTAATTTGTTCCAAATACAACGTGGACGTTTCGCGCGCTCGCACTACATTTATAACCTTCGTGTCAGGCGGCGCTAGAAGGGTCTTACGTATTACGCCGAAGTCTTCGGCCAATCACAATTCCGATGTAGACATTATCTACCAATAGGCTAAGAGCTAATTTCACCCTATGTGACATACAATAGGATTGAAACCAGTTTGAACTGATTCAAAAGTTGCGTAATGTGATTTATACCTCCTAGAACTTTTTTACCACGAATTCTAGACACCCTTTTGGCGAGCGGAAGTCTTTCCTTTTGCCTAGCGCTGATTAACCAGCATTTGAGTTCACATAAATCAGTTTAATCTTTTTCCTTAAATATGAGATGAAAGCAGAGAGAATGTTTCCCTTTTGTTGCAAAATCTTGAAATATGGTGTACACTGTACACCTTTCATGAAATCTCTTCTTGGAATCCCTGGAAATCCTTTTTTAAAATATCCTGCATTTTTTTGAGGATTTATAAATCCCTTAAAATTTTTGAAATAATGAGAAAATTCCTTGAAATCGTTTAAATTCCACGATTGTCGTATATAATCTCTTTCAATCCCTCTAAAACGATTGAGCTCCCTGAAAATCCCTTGAAATCCTTTAAAAATATGGAAATCCCTCACAATTTTTTTAAATTCCGTGAAATCCTCTGAAATCGCTTGAAATATTTAAAATCCCCTATAATATAATCCTTTGAAATCGCTTTAAATCCTTGAAAGTCGGATAGGATCCTTGAAATTCCGTTAAATATTTCAAAATATTAAGAGATCCCTTTAAATCTTTAAAATACTTTTAGAATACATTGAAATCATTAAAATCCGTGAGAATCTTTTCCAATCTAATGAAATCCCTTAAAATATTTTAAAAGCCTTTGAAATTCCTCGAAATCCCTTAAAATCCTTTATGATATACGGAAATCCTTAGAAATTACATTAAATCTTTTTAAATCTTACGAATCGACCAGGATAGTGTAACAGTTTTTTTTCGATTCCCGAATTAACAAATTTCTCTATGATTTATTTTACGAATTTCATATTAGAATTGTGAGTGTGCCTTTTCACGGATCATGGATTTTGAAAAGGGTACCTTTTCACGGACCTCAATTCTAGGTTCTCGACCAATCAGATTTACCATAAACTAGTAATTAGAAATTAACCCTATATAAAATATGGATTCCACGATTAATTCATAATCCATGGTCCTTGTAAAGGCACCCGTTATCGTGGAATTAATATTGTACATAGGATTAATCTCAAGTTACCTTGTTCGTTTATGAAAAATATGATTGGTCGAGAACCTAGATGCGAACTCTATTTGGAATATTAACTCAATGAATAATTAAAAATCGAAGGTACGTGGAACTAGTGAGTTTTTGGTAAATTATTCGTGTTTTCACATACAGTTTATATCTACGTTATTAGTAGGTTTATGCCAATGCATTTAACTGGTCATAAATATATTAATTGTGTAGATATGAACTCGATGTGAAAAAATACGAATTTACTCCAAAGGAAAAGATTCCTAGTTCCTACTTCCAAACTCGGCGGGCATTTTGAACAACAAATTTGAAGTAATGAAGAATTAATTATATCAATTTATATTCAGCAGGTATTTCACAAATTTCTACATAATTATGTCTTTAATTGGACATATGTCGAATAATTGCCAACGTGGGACATATAAAATGTTATAACAACTTTTTTAATTTGTATAAAATATTTCTTTATAGAGCAAAGTAATACTGGTAAAAATAATATTACATAGAATTATAAAATATTAACACAACGATCCTTGGACAGTAGCAACCCTGATTAAAGTTTCGGATAGGAATTCATTCCGAATTATTCGGAAATTTGTATTAGATCCAACCCGAATCAATCCAAAAAAGTTCTAAATCTTGTTCGACCCAAATCGGTTAAAAATTAATCCGACTCAATGCGGTTCAATCCGAACCAAATTTTTAATCCAAATGAATCCGAACTCGGATTGATATATACTGACTTTTTCAATCCGAATAAATTCGAGTTCGGATCGAAAATCGTTTTAGGTCAATCCGAGTTCGGATCCATTCGGATTGAAAATTTGGTTCGCACTGATTCGGATTGAGCAGAATTAATTATTAATCGATTTGGATTGAACGAGATTGAGAACTTTTTTCGGAATGGTTCTGATAGATTCGGATTGATTCTGATATAGATTTCGAAATGATTCGGATTTTCGAAATGAATTCCTATCCGATACTTTCGCCAGGGAATAAGTACAAAATAAAAAAATCCTTTGCTACTTCCAAATTCGTTTAAATGATAAAAAATTAGCAGGTTCTTCCTTGAACCGGTAACATTATAATTGCCACTGCGGCGCACATAGCAGTTATCGCGTATATACCCATAGCTGCTAATGAGGACGATTGTAAAACAATTAATGCTACATATGGCGTGATCATTGCGCCGAAACGGGCCATTGCCGTGCATGTGCTAACGCCAGTATCCCGTAAATAATTGGGATACATTTCTGGAGTGTAAACGTATGCGGCTTGAAAAACTCCTGCTATTAAGCCTCTGGTCAAAAAGAGTCCTATTGTCAAGACAAATCTACTGAGGATACAAGCTTTGCTTAATAAACACACGACTGCTGCAAACAACAGTAATTGAATAACCATAGTTAGTTTTTTGCCCAACTTTTCTATTAAAAATATTGTTGAAAATATTCCAGGAAATTCTGCCAACGTAGTCCAAAGAATGTCAATGTAATCGCCACGAGTCAACTTGCAATTTCCTTGACATTTATTATCCGATTCGGATCCTGAAATTTGACTGTTACATTGCTCGGAAGATGAATTGAGCAATTCTGTGGTTATCAATACAACCCCATAATAACAAAATGCACTCGCCATCCTGGAATGTATTTTTTTTAATTAATTTAAAAATAGATACTTGAATTACGATTTTATGTAATCACACTTGCCATATAATCCAAAGTAAAATGGTAGTCTTGCACATTTCCCTGCTAAGCAGTTCTCCCCATCTACTTTTACCACTGGACTGCATTCGATCCAAAACGAGTCTACCCACCGGCATGGGTTTGTTATTTCCTTGTGCCACTCGTTCTAAGGTATTCAATGCTCTATCTGTTCGTCCTGAGAGCAAGTCGAATGTAACTGATTCCGGGAGCCACTACATAAATTACATATACTGTATTGACTGCACACCAATCTTACCCACCTGATTTGGCATAAATGTTTGTTTTCTATCATATTTACCGGAGTAAATAAAGAGAAAAGAAGTAAAGGTATAGTGGATATCCCAAGGAGCCAACGCCATCCTAAGCTTGGCATCAAGATTAAAGCTAAAACTATTCCGAAGCATGCTCCCAATGCCCAAAAACACTGTAAAAATAAAATTTGTCAATAGGGTTGTTTCCAAAGTCAGATATCACTTTTCCAATGAATTGATCTTATAGTTTATAAAATTCTAATTTTAAAAACGCCCATAACATATTTGTTACGTATTGTTTACTATTTTTAATTTAATGTTGAAATATGAATTTTCTATAACGATTTCGATTGGAGGGCCCCTCTGACGTCAAAGGGGTCGGATTTTCAACCAATCAC
>CAKNWT010315896.1:1205-11493 GCA_932066315.1 Andricus coriarius
CTCTCGACAGCCTGCTACACCTTTTTTCGAGCCACATTGTTCGTACAGCTCACTCCACGCAGGCTCAATTCTTCGAAAAATCGTGTTGCTTAGGACACCTGTAAAGATCTCATACAGTGTGTTTAAACAAGTTATTGGCCTGTAATTCTCTGGGTTGCTTCCAGCAGCGGAAAAGTTGTTCGTGCCTCCAAGTGCTTTTTTACCTCTTCGACAGTGATTGATGGACATTCCTCCTCAGATTTTATGAGTTTGTCGCAAAATTCCTTGAAGCGGATGATATTGTCATTATCTTCTTTCAACTATAGTTTTTTCGGGATCTGGTATACCTCTCTCCAAAAAGTCTCTACCTCGTTGTGCTTTGGGTGGATTTTTGACAGAAACAAGGTAATCACTGAACAGGCGAGATGGGTCAGCGAGAAACTTTTGATTCTCCCTGATCCATCTCTCTCTCTTCTGTATTCTCCTCCTTGCGTCAGATAATAGCCGTAATTTGTCAACAATATGCTGCATGATCGTCAGCAGCTTTGACTTGTTTAGTGTGTGATTCAAGATCCTTAGTTCTTGGGCGAACTTTCGAACCCTTTCCGTGAACGGTCTACCAGATGTTATGTAGTGAATCACACATTGAACACGGGACGCATTCTGTCTTGCCCATCCAATCTTCTTGTTCAGTTGATGTAAGCGTCTTTTGGTCTTTTGATCCATCGTAGGCTTGAGCCTTCGATTTGAATCAGCCAAAGCTCTCGCAGCACCATAAACTGAGCAATGGATGGTCCAGAGGTCGGATTCTTGCGAGATTTCTCCACGAAGGGAGGCATCCATTTCAGCCAGATCTTGGGACTCGCATGTTAATGTTCCTTCTTGTCCTGAAATCGTGATCATCTCTCAGAAAGTGCCTGCTTTGCGTGGTTGGTCCTAATGTCGCTTCCTCAACTTCGGCTGCAGCTTGATAAAGCAGCGGTTGGGGAAGCGCTCCGCGTACATATCCATTTTTTCAGAGGTAGCCTCGGTAAACAGGGATAGTGCTGGCATCGTAGCAGTCTAGCAAGTCATCCTTGGGATGATTCGTCCACTCAATGTGGGCGTTTCGCCGGTTCGTCATCGTGTTTCCATCTAAATTATTTTCAGCACCCCGAACTCTAGGATTATCGGCATTATTCGCGGACCCATTGTCGGGTGATCTGCGCGTTCGATCGTTTTGAACCGTATTACAACTTTTGGGTGTTTTGGCGGTGTCATTGTTGTTCCCATGAGCAGCTAGGGAAAGGGTTCGTCCATCCTTGTAGAGCCCTGCATGCAAGGATAAGGCTGCATACTCTAAGAGGTCGCCCGGTATCTCAGAGTCACCGTTCAAGGCACCTCACCCAGGTGCCATTCAGCTTTCGGTACGGTTGTCACGCCTCCGTTTAGGGGTTATTCCTTCGGGACCATCCCTGGACAATTTTCCGCGACTGCTTATTAATTATTGTAACCATATTCAGCAGAAACCCTTGGTACAGGTACCAAAACGGGTACACACAAATAGTGATTGTAAAATTATTAAAATTAATTCATTGATCACAAAATAGATTTATAAAGTGAAAGGTAAAATATTTCTTTGATTTTATTCTTTAAAAATAAATAATCGATTTTAAATTTAAAGAAAGAAATACCTTTTGTATCACAAGCGTGAATTCAATATACAGTGAACTTTCTTTTATTCTACTGGCCTTGAAACTTTTGCGTTCGGTTATTCTAAGACTGGAGGGGTCCCCACGTCTACCGCGATTCGGCAGTCTATTTTCATCAACGTCGCTCGTTCGCTGACCCGTTCTTATATCGATGGGCCGAATGTATGCAACTTTTTCATCTGGAAAGCGCGGGAGATTTGAAATCAATAATAATACAAATAAATACACTTAACATTCCTAGAATTGCTGGCCCACACTGTTTCTGACTGTTTCTCAGCGCGTAGGGCGAGATAGAGTTGTGACTCTCGCCTCGGAAGGGCCGAGTGCGTGAGTACTCTGTCGAGTACATATATTACGTAATATTATGGAAACGGTTCAGACGGGTGGATATCAGGCTAATTGCGCAGTTGAAAAAGTCGCAGTCCGTTAGTCTTTGTTAGCGTTAATGTATTTGTTGCCGTACGACAATTTTCCAACTAAAAATCAATTAAAATATAGAATCAAAAAACGACGCAAATATTTCGCGGAATAGTAAGTTTCACGAAATACAAGCAACTGTCCGAAATTTGAGGTTAGAGTACGACTCGCGTGACATTTAGGATATTTTATTTCGTGAAACTGAAAGATCGTGAATCGACAAAAGAATGGAACATAACTGAGAAAATAGATTCTTCACTTGAGAAATATTACTATTTGTACATTTATGAATTTACGTTTATAATATTTTCTCGAAAACGTCGTGAGACGTATTCACATGACGTCGTGAAAAAATACTCAATTCAAGGCTTCCCGCTCTTCGGGCCTCTTCTTTTTAATTGGTCACCCACTGATGCGGACGTGGCCGTACAGCCCGTACTGTAGAATAAATGAAAGTTGACTGTAATTTATGATTTCTTAATGCACTTTACAATTATTTTTGGTTGTAAATAATTTTAAACAAGAACAAAACAAAAGTATTCATTTTAAATAAGCGCGCCAACTGTTACCGATGCTGTTGTCGGTGCGACGCATGTACAGTAGGCCGAATTCATTTCCAATCGGGCAGGCTGTGCGAGCTCAAGTCACAGAATCGTTTCAACACAAAATATGTTGTTTTTCAAAGGATTTTAGACGACATGTATTTCACCGATTAGATGAAAAATTTTTTTTGACAAAGTTATAAGCATTTGAATTAAAAAAATTGAAAACGAGGATTACCATAAAATTGTCAACAATTCCGTTGAAAGTGTGATATTTTTTTAGTTATCATAGGTATTAATTTTTTCCTTTCTGATTCTGAAAATATTTTTCGTCCTCTTTTGAAATCCGTTGGAAAAATTTGAAAAAGTTCAAAATTCACAAAATGGCGGCGGTTTTTCATAAAATTTCAAACCTAATTTTCTCAAAAAGACCAGCGTTTTTTTTCTCGTGATTTTTTTTAAGTTGGTACTAATATGGTGAATATATTTCAGTAGAGTTTATCTTGTGCCCGCATCTTGGAGAGGAGAAAGAATTTTTTTTCCTTCTGAAAAATGAAAATTCACGATTTTTGCAAAAAGAAGAGGAGATATGAAAAAAGTTGAAGAATCAAAGTTATTTCTTTAAATCACACGTATTATTTCTGAATGAGCTTCAGCTCCTTTCAAGAATCGCTACCAATTTTTTGAATTTGAAAAGTCATGAGGCACTCTGACTGCCTCAGATAACGTATCGTGCAACGGTAAAATATCGGCAAACAATTACCGACAGAACAGTAAGTGAAAATCCTAACAGTCTTAAATCGCTATCCGCAATTCAAGAAAGGCGCAAGAAACGCCTTGCGATCATAAGAGGGGACGATTCCAGAGGGGGAAAGATCGCGAGACGACTTTTAGGAAAACGGGCGGCGAGAAAATCACTTGTCTGCTTCGAGCCGAGGACTGTGGTTCTCTTATAGGTAAGGCTCATGGACATACCATTCTTCACTCCTTTGAGTCTGTGGATTCACTATAAAGGAGCGAAGAAACACCCATCCTAAATTTCCTTCCTTTCTATCCTTTTGCGGTTTCCATTAATCTGAGGGTTCACTGAATAATAATCGAGTAAGAAGGCGGGTGAACCTAAGAGACTGTGGTTTCTTCCACTTGCTCTCATATTTTCTTCAAACTCTAGAAATCGAGAGATGTTTATATTTAAAATTCAACTCGATAAAAAATGATACGTCAATCTACTTTTTCGAACCCAGGATGAAAATTTCTCCACTTGACATTTTGTCGGTTATAATTGACCCCAGTAGTTTACACTCTGGTAGCTTTCAAGTATCAATTACTAGCATACACGTCGCAATTCTCGACATCAAAGTAAATTTATTTTATTTTTATTCTTTTGTTCGGCTCATTAGGAGTGCTCATTCTTATCCTTTTTCGTTTTGATAGTTGTAAGTAGGGAAAACGGCGATCCTGAGAATAGGATCGCCATTTCATTGATGAAGGCAATGATGAAAATGTTCTCTATTCTATTTCCTTTGAGATAGAGGGCTGTGACCCACGATATCTTACTGAGCACCTTTTTATCTATGAAGCAATTGTTTTTCCTGCTTGCTCCTTCAAAATAGAATAACTACGCTACGGAAGTGTAAACGTTTCATCTGGCACCCAACTAGGGGGCACGAACCCACGAAAAATAAATAAATAAATAAAGGAATAAAATAAAACATTGCTTATCTTGCTGTACAAAGAATAAACACGCTCAAATTCTCAAAAATGTAGAGAAAACTGTGATATCGCAAATCGAAAATCTGAAAACTTTCACGAATTAAATTTTGTTATTCTCATAGAAGCTAAAACGTGAGTAAAACCGAAAAGTAAAAAAAATTTTTTTTTTTTAAAACCCTGATTTTCTGAAAACAAAAAATCGCTAATTTCAAAAAAGGATGTCATGCGGCAAGAATGGATCATAAAGGGACTTTGAGACTCAGAGTAAGAATTGAAGGCTGTCTGGTCCACGCTTTAATCGATGTGGGTAGCAACGGAAATTTTATATCGAGCGAATTCTTCGCCTCAAATATTCGTGATTTAATTCATTGCGAGTTCTTATCGCCCAGATCGGCAACCGGCATCAGTGCTGAAAATAGATTCCACAACAACCGTATCAGGGCGCGTATTGTCTCCGGTTGTCGTCGAGTCACAGCTGTGTTTATGATAGTACATAACATGACTGAATCCTGTATCCTTGGCCAACGAGTCTTCAAGGCATTCACTGAAAGTGGACAATAAGTACACACAAGAATAACAGACTCATAATTGATCCGATGAGACTTTTCGCACACACGTTTTGAGCTGCCTGGCACGAGCCTAGTTTATTCCAAAATCGCAGTAAGGAAATTGTACTGATCTATCCTGAGTTTAAAAAGTAAATTCGCCATTAAAAATATTTTTTTTAGAATCGGGTTAAGCTAGCAAGTTATTTTTTTTATTCTCTTGCTACACGGTTTAAAACGGAAGTCTAGTTGAAAATATCATTGTAGCAAAGAAAAATCAGGTTTCTATAGGATGTCGCGAAGAACCACGGTATCAATCATAAATGTAATAACGAATAGCAGTAATAGATAAATAAAAACTGGCTGATCCCTCATGAGATGAAGTTTTGAACTCAAAGAAAATAAATTCATCAATCAAATCCCAACTTTCAAGCAATTCTATTTTTAAACTTTTAGGTTCACAGGCGGTATAACTTCTTTCGGCATAGACATCTTCAAAATTAAAAGTTAAGAACCAAAGGAAATAAAATTTTCTTTCCTTGTGGAAATTGGCCCCTCCTCAAGAATCGATGAGCTAAAAACAATAAATTTTTATCTAATTGGTTGCGGGGTTGCTCCTTTCCACCTCCTTCCCTTCTTCTTAACCCTCTTTCTGTGCATGGATCAAGGTCAGGGCCGTACCAAGAGTCAAGTAAATTCTAGGCCATCAAGGTCATCAAGGGGGACAAAAACCATCTAACTTATTCCTTTGGGGCTTCATAAAACTATCCCGTAAGAATGGCAGAAAAAAAATCAAAGAGCTAAATCATCACTCCAGAACAATGAGCCTACCAGCAAAGAAGAAAATATGGAGGAAAAGTCAATCTAAAACATTTCCGAAAAAAAAAGATCGACCGATAGAGATCCGATCGATCGGAATGATCCCCTCAACGAAGAAGGTAGGCTTTTGTTAGAAAACAGTTTGGTAGGGCCATACAGATCGTCGAGAGGAACAAGTTGTAGTGAGCTAAATATCTCAACACGTTCACAAGAGAAAAGAAAGTTAACAACGAGGTCAGCCAAAGAATTAATTAACTTGGGACTAAGCGAGGAAAAGGTCCACTTAGATGAACTCATTCGCTTGAAGACAGCAATCGAGACCTTAATGACTTCAAACAGCAAGATAGAAGGAAAAATTACTGCAACCGCGGATACCGCGGATAAAAAGATTCGCACAGCCGCCAAAATCCTGGATCAAAACATGATCAGGCATATGGAACATCGCGAACGAGAATGCCACCAGCAGGCCAAGGAACTTTCGGATGATATTGCTATTGTGGACGAACGCATGGAAGCCCTTCGTGAAACCCAATCAATCTTAATAAGGAAGGAGCAAGAGCAAGAAAATCGGATTGTGACCATCGAGGGAAAACAGTCAGAATTGGAAAGACGCGTAATCAAATCTTCCCCAGTCAGTAATTACAAGCCTCATTGGCTAAAAAACTTACCATTACCGAGGTTCAATGGAAGGACAAACGAACGTCCCATGCGGTACATACGCGAACTCGAAAGATACATGAAGGCCACCGAGTTCCAGTCCGAGTTTCGGCACCTCATGTATGCCAGCCTAGGCGGTATGGCACAAGAATGGTGGGGAATGATCGAGTCCGAAGAGGAAACGTATGAATCATTTAAGGACAAGTTCATAAAGCGCTTCCGAAACGACACAATTCGCAGAAAAATCTCAAATTTCCTAGAATACGGGTTGCATGACAACCAAGGGAAGACAACCATGATGGAACATGCCATTAAAATGATTTTAAATGCTAAGGATCTGATACCACCGCCCTTAGAATCGGACATAGTTACTCAGCTTTCGCGACACTTTACAGAGGAGATTAGAAACGCGGTTTTCATGCGAAAAGTCAACTCATATTCAGAGCTCTTAGAAGTCCTAGACACTTTCGATCGAGTGGGTAGTTTAAACAAAACCGAGTACTACGCTAGACGCAACAACCGATCAAAAGACCCCACGTACAATTGGTCGGATGCGGCTCCCTCCGGAAGCCCTTCAGGGCAAGCCAAATGATCAACTGGCGAAGGCTACGGCGCACATGACGCACGGAACAACCCTTACTCCAGCTGGGAAAGTCCTAAGAATGAGTTTCGGAACCGGACTGGAAGAACAAACCAGGATCGTCCAAGCGATTCGACGAAAGATCGAAAAGGCGGATGGCAGGGTGTGCCAGACCCGACAGGCTTAGGGAGCCAGGATCCGATGGCAGGGAGTAGCGTAGCCCTAGGGAAGTCTAGGAGCGATACCGCCCACACGAAGCCCAATGCAAGTACCCTCAATCGGGAGTCAAAGGGTAGAAGGGCTTCGTTCGGGAGGGATTCGAACGGTAACGTATACGACGGCGTATATCGCCGAAATAAAACTGACCAAAGAGGAAATCCCGAGTCTGGGGGCGGCTACGCATCACGATATGCAGGTCAAAAGAACTTCACTAAAAGCTCTTCCCCCGGAAGTCTAGAAAAAAAAACGTACACTTTCTGGAAACGATCTCAAACAAATTCGAACCAGAAACGCTTGATGAGCCTCTGGACTTTGGTGCATTCAACTGCGATGAAGACTCGGGAAACGAAACAGCCCCGTGTCATTGATGAATGTATTAGTTGAGGCTGACTCGGGGTGGAACTCAAATCTCAACGCGGAATTTTACAACCCTCGAGATGAACTACTAAAAGAGAGCGATCCGCGAATCTGTAAAAATAAAATAAGGTGTCCATTAATAAATTGCTTAGTCGCAGGTGTTAAAGTGGAAGCCTTAATAGATACCGGAAGTGAGGTCACGTGTCTCTCGGAAAATGTTTTCAGACTTCATACAGAAAAATTCGAAAAATTTCCAATTCTGCCCATCACTGGAACAAGCCTCATCGGAGCCACAGGGCAGAAATCCACAAGGTTGAAATATCAAATTCTAGCAGAACTCTTAATAGAAAATATGAAACTCGACCAAATATTTTTAGTTGTTCCAAAACTTAGTAAATGTTGCATCCTTGGAATAGACATCTTAAAGCAATTAAATTGAAAGATAGATCTGGTAACCGATACTCTAAAGTTCTGCAAGGACCAACACGAAATAACCATCAAACTAGAAATCCAACTAAATAAAAAACCCCAAAGAGTATGGGCACAATGGCTTTAACTCCCGGACAAACTGGCGGATATGCCCTATGAAAGAAAACTGAAGCTAGTAAGGGAGCGAATTCTAAGAAAGGGTAAAGCCCGTGCAGAAAACTTCAGCAAAAACCACCATATTACGAACTTCACAGTAGGATCCAAAGTGATGATCAGAGCCCAAAGACAATCGGACAAAGAAGAGAAAATGACAAAAAAATTTCTGGAAATCTACGAAGGACCTTATCTTATTGAAAAACAAATACGGGCCGGAACGTACGTACTAAAGAACCCGGAAACAGGAAGAGAACTCGGAACTTTCAATACCAAAGATCTACAGCCCTACCAAGAACGCGAAGACCACCCAAAAATTGGTGCCATAATACTAACCAGCACGTATTCCTGAATAAAAATGCATGACAACATTTTAGTTAACCCAGGACCCTCCCTTCCATATAAAGACAACAAAAACAGATTCTCAAATTCCTTACAGATAAACGGGATAATGACGGAATTTGGTGAAGAACGGCGCAATAAAAATCGAACTATCTCCACCCAAGCAAACCTATCGACAGATACGACCTTTCGTGTAGTAGTCGAAGAGGAAAACGTAAGAAGACCGCCACCCACGGGAAAACCGAAACGTTCTAAAAATGAAGGCACCCCAAAAAATAACTACCCTGAATCAGAGCTCAGATGGATGCAGCGTATGAAGAACACCTCGGGATATTGAAGCATTAGGACCTAGTACATCGAGGGTTTCTAAACCGAAGACTGATAATCAGCAAATGGAAGATAGGACAATCACTACCACTCCCAAAGAATCACACCCGAACACACTAGAAACTGGCCCATCAGGAAACATTAAGGTCCGAGTAAACAACCTCAGAGAAGCTATTCAAATAGCCCAAAAGGCAGAAGTCAACAAGAAAGATGAAGAGCGGAAGAAAATCCACAATTGGGCAAGCCAGAACTGGTCAGCGTTGCTTCCGACGGGGAACAGAAATAAAAACTGGAAAGGAAAAGCAGATTCAAAAACGCGAATCAAAGGTAACAACCAGCCTTACCAACAGCGGCCACAAAATAAAACACACAATGAGCCACAAAACACAAGGCAAGAAAAACCAAAAAACAAGGTGAACACAGAGACAGAATGTCTGATGTACACGTTATACTCCAGCGATGAGGAGTAAACAATCAACAACAATAAAAAATTAACATAACCATCCTTTTTCATTCTCTCTGCGTCACTCTCGCACAGTAGAAGAGAAAATTCATGGCGTAAAGGTAGTCAAGAGAAATCAAACTCGGGGAACAAAAAGAGAAATCACAGCAGTCAATTTCTCAAACGATATTTCACCAGAATGCGATTTTTTTTTCTTTTTCATACGTTTTCTCCTTCTCGTTTTTTTTCTTTTTTTTTTTTGAACGGGATTTCATCTAGCTTGCTTCCAAATTAGTTAGCGGGGGGCAGGTGATACACTCGGCTCTCTTTTTCTTTATCCTCTTATTTTTACCTCTCCCTTAATTTTTCTTTTACTTATTTTATTTTCTAGTTTTATTTTCTTGGGTAGGCGCTAATAATTTGAAAACGCTTCATCAAAATCCAAATTCAAACTACAAAAAAAGGGGGGGGCAGATGAGGCACTCTGACTGCCTCAGATAACATATCGCGCAACGGTAAAATATCGGCAAACAATTACCGACAGAACAGTAAGTGAAAATCCTAACAGTCTTAAATCGCTATCCGCAATTCAAGAAAGGCGCAAGAAATGCCTTGCGATCATAAGTGGGGACGATCCCAGAGGGGGAAAGATCGCGAGACGACTTTTACGAAAACGGACGGCGAGAAAATCACTTGTCTACTTCGAGCCGAGGACTGTGGTTCTCTTATAGGTAAGGTTCACGGACATACCATTCTTCACTCCTTTGAGTCTGTGGATTCACTATAAAGGAGCGAAGAAACACCCATCCTAAATTTCCTTCCTTTCTATCCTTATGGGGTTTCCATTAATCTGAGGGTTCACTAAATAATAATCGAGTAGGAAGGCGGGTGAATCTAAGAGACTGTGGTTTCTTCCACTTGCTCTCATATTTTCTTCAAACTCTAGAAATCGAGAGATGTTTATATTTAAAATTCAACTCGATAGAAAATGATACGTCAATCTACTTTTTCGAACCCAGGATGAAAATTTCTCCACTTGACATTTTGTCGGTTATAATTGACCCCAGTAGTTTACA
>CAKNWT010315937.1:3838-16438 GCA_932066315.1 Andricus coriarius
CTTACCCCTAGAGGCTCGCCGAAAGGGAAATAGCTTAATGATATACTAAATAACTCAAATGAAGAAATAATTGATGCGACTTATGACTTTATTGTATCTTATTACTTACATCAATATAATTTTTAGAAATTTGTATTTAAAAAAACCAATATCCATTATATCTACCCCATACCGTCTGCAGCCGGATTTTTATTGGAGGCTCTCTACTGATTACTAGTAACCCAAAAACTCGTACCCTTTATGATTGTACACCACCTTAACCTTAAGTTTGTTTAGTACCTGGGGAGGTCTAACATGTCGACATGTCTCCTGCGTCCAACTTAATTTTTCTCAATTCATTTATCTAAAAAAATGCCAATAAATATAATAATAGTGAATAAAATCTTGAACTCATTTTCGTATCCGTTTTCAAGAAATATAGATACCCACCAGGCCGTTGGTAATGCCATGACCAGAAGTGTCTATGAACCAATTCACAGATTCTGAGCATGGCGGATAATCTAAAGAGCCTTCGTAAAATTTAAAGGGTGATACACCATCATCCATAATACTTGCAAAGCGAAACGGGGGTATCTCTGCTGTTGAACTTGGAGATTGTACCTTATGTAAGTTTCTTTCCAGGTTGTTAAACGAACGGTCAGAAGGGACAAATGCGCTCTGAAATTTCAAGTTTTTGTTAATCAATCATTATTAAGTTACATTATTAAGTTAAAAAGTTACATAATAGCCTCCATATTTTCGTGTTTTTAGTTTTTGCCATATAATATTAGTATATATTTACAAACAAAAAATAAATAATTTATTGATAAAATGTATATTAACAAATTAATTTACACTTCTTACCCAGAACCATATGTTAAATACTGCAAGACCGCCCTTTTGTGTTTGAGCTTTCTCAAATGATTTCAAATCTGTTCTATAGAAAAACATATGCATCTCCACCTCATGCCTATTCAACAAAAATTATTATATGAGATTTATTATCGAAACGATTTTCAGTGTTGACGAGAGAAAAAATATCAAAAGAGAATTTTTGACTTACGATATGCTGTTCTTCTCTTCAGAAACGCCAAAACTCTCATCAGCCCCCTTTCTCTTCGTGCGTTTAAATGAAAATTATTATCATGATTATGATCTTCAGTAAAGGTTGCATTAATTACACAATAAATTGAAATTATTGAAAATTTGAATAATGTATTTAGTAATCAAATGTTTTACTAACGAAGTAGAAAGATTTTACTATTTCACGAACGGAATTCTAAAAAATCACTAGTTAATTTTACATACTAATGTCATCGAGTGAAAATATTTACTAATTTTTTGGCAATTTATGTCATTAAACAATTAATGAACTTTTTATGCCGATTGTTTTTAGTATAAAATTTCGATTCTTAGATATTATTTTCAACATTTATATCTAACTCTATTTACAAGTTTTACGATATTGCATTTAGATTATGCCAATAAAGTTAATAATGCTACAATAATGCGTTCTTTGATTAAACTATTCTATTTGTGATTGCATTGTAATTCAAGTAGTAAAATATCACTAGTATGATTATAGACTTTCTATTACTTAAGACTTAGAGATTATTAAAAAAATTTTCAACATTTACCCTTTTTGGGGACCAATGAAAAGTCGTTTTTTCAAGAACGTAATTCCCATGAAGAGGTCCACCAGTACACCTTGGAGGTTCTCCAGACCAATCGGCTTTCATTTCCACTATATTATAGAAAGAGTGAAAAACGTATATTAAATAAATAAAGCAAAATTAAATTTATAAATTAAAATAAATAAATGTTTAATACCAGTGTGACCAGTATTCCTTATCGTCAATTTCTTTGGTAATTTCTGCAAATCTGTAAATCGAAGTGTTTTCTTATAATCTGGAAAAACTGGCAGGTCAGTTGGTTCAAGGCTTATGGGAGATTGACTTCTTCCATTACATTCTGGATATTTTTCGCCCCAGTTCTCAGCATCCTTATAACTGAATGCGTCTGTGACGAAGAAAAAGTATGAAGCTTTGTAATAAGTAGTAATTATCTAAATTGTAACTTATCATCTGGATAATTTGTGAAGAATGAATGCTCTTTTATTCTTCAACATGATCTAATGTGCAGATTCTTATATTTCTTCTCCTACTTCACAAGTTAGATTTCACATTGAAATTTTTATTTAATTTTAGGAGAAATGATGAAATGTGTTTGGAAGAAGGTCTACAAATATCACTTACTGGTTCCCAAAATCAGACTGAAAAGAATAGTCGCTACCAAGTATAGCTGATTCATTTCAAATCTCTGCAGACTTTAAAATCCTATGAGGAAAACAATGTTACAACTGTATTTACACTCTTAGTTGTTTCTTGATTCACTTAAAGATCCAGCGGTGAGATGAATAAATTATAAAGTCTCCTAAGCGAATGCTGGTATCAGGAAAAAGAAGAATGCGTTCTTGAAAAACGACTATATATGGGCTAAGATTCTTATCTCTCTTATCTTATTTTCTCAACGTTCAAACTTGCGTGATTGGGTCGTGAATCATTTTTGCACACGTTTCTAAAGTTCGTCGAATTTGAAATTTAGTAATAACATCAGCAGAGCACACTGGAAAACATTTCAAACAATAATCAATTGTTCCAATAATTACTATTTTTCAAGATGCATTAACTATTAGCTCACTTATTAATAAATGGACAAAAAGTAAAAAATTTCAGAAAAATCCTCAAATATGTATGTACGATTAATACAGAATGAGTTAGCTATAAACAATAATAATTTGTTAGATCAATTGTTTTTGCTAAACTGCTTTAAGTATTACCTCAATCTTAGTACATAGTGAAGAAAAGAATAGATAAAAATCAACATAGTTATCAGCATAAAGTATTATTTCACGTGTTATAAAGAATTTCTTATAAAGAAATAGCAAGGAATCATAATTATTACCAAAAACGCGCTTAACCAAATTTTTCACTCATGGGGTTTTCTGAGACACTATAATACAGATTAACGGGGTATATATTTGGGAAATATCTGTTAATTCGTATTCGATGGCCAATCGTGAAGGGAAATGTCAAGTTTCCACTTGATTCACTTAATATTGACGATTCTCAATAAAATTTACAAAAAAGTATTTTTTATGGAAAATACGTGTAAAATTCACAATACTTGTGGAACCTTTATATTTAATTTTTTCAAATAAATAAATTTCTTTGTGGATTCTAACCAATGTTTGGGCGATATGCATGAAACTTAACAAAAATGGACTAGCCTAGTGTAGACACTTCCTACTATAAAATGAGATATTTAATAATTCTGTGTTCCTAATTATTGTGGATTTCTAAGACCTTATATTTGAAATTGTGTCATTTCTCTGGGTTTAATTTTATAACTTTAAACCAGAAATCTGTTACTAGTCTTACTTCGTACATTTTTCAATCAACAATTACTATTTTTAATTTCTAGATAATCTGATATTAAAAGCGTTTGAAATTGAACAATTTTTGCTTCATAATTGGATATTTCAAGTTGTAGACTTTGTTACTCTATGTTTCAAAATAATTGTTTGTTAAGAACATGACGTGTCTATTATATATGAGTTATCTACTACGCATCAGCTCATAATTTGTATATTCTTTCTAGGATTCCAATTCAAAACTTTGAAACTCAAAATTCTAATATAGTATAATTTTAGACTAGAAAATATTTTTTTGTAAGTCTTCAAATTTATAATCGTTACATTCGAACCATTAACAGCTTAAAAATGTACATTCTTTTTATTTCTCTCGAAATTCTTAATTTTTTTCGTGCATTTAATTTGCTGTTCGTGTTTAAAATTTTAAATTACACATCTCGGGAGCTTGAATATGTAATTAAGAATGTAATACAATTGAACTATTTGGTTAAAAATTCGTGATTTTTAATTGAATTTAACTGGATAAAATTTTGTTCTTTTGCATTGAAAATTAATTTTTTGATCTAAAAATTTGACAACTTCATTTCTGGATGAAAAACATATCGCTTCAAGTAAAGAATTTAATTATTTGGTGTGCAATTCATATATACGGTTGAGGATTCAACTATTTTGGTAAAATTTCATTATCCGCGTTTCATTCAGTTGGTTGAAAATTCGTCTCTCGGTAGATGAATCATCTTTTATGATAGAAAATTCTTTTTTTTGGTGTAAAAAATAGGCATTTTTCGAACAAAAATTGATCTTTTTGAGTGGAAAATTGAACTGTCTTGAAAAACTTGCTCTTTCTGGCTTTAATGTTTGAATGTTTTTGGCTGAGTTATGAATGTTTTAATTTTTAGTTCACAGGAGTCGAAATCAAAAGACTTCTGTGTCATGTGTGCTGTTGCATTTAACCGAATTTCGTAATTTTTGGTAACATTATTCCCAACATAAATAAGCGAAGGTGAAGTACATTACGTGTGTACATAATTATGATTTTCATTTTCAGGTAACGTAGCCTATTTACAAGTTTCACAATATTACCTTCTTACTGCGTCTCTTATAAACTGAGGCAACTTATTCTTTCAGAAAAGTGAAAAATTAATAATTACTTAAATTTTCCTAATTTAGGTTCAGACAAAATGACCGGGAACTTTTTCATGGATTTCTAATGGTCATCCTGAAATATTTTCTATCGCAGTTCGAATTTTTCGCGATTGTTTACACTAAATGCATAAAATGCTACTTTCTACTGATAATGAGATGTTCACATGAATTTTTGAAGCAATTTATTTTTCGCAAATCGCTCTTAGAATAGAGCTAGGAAGTCGCGGTTTATTCAAAGTTTTTCAACATATTTTAACTTTTCAGTTAGAGCGAGGCAATATTCAACTAAATTTAAAAAAATAATCGTTGAAGCAATTTATTATAATTTAGAATCATACTGTCTTAGAATAATGCTAGAAAGTTGCGAGTTTTCCTCAAATATTCCATTTTTTGCTAATTTTCAACCAAAAATTTAACAATATTTCTCTAGGATTCCACTTTGAATCTTAGAAATTAATAATTCTCAAATAGGCTAAGGTTCGAGTCTTCAAGTTTTATATTGTTTGGTTTAAAAATATTTAATCTTAATTCTTCAAATTTTTACCTGCATTCAATTTGATATTGTTCAAAATGACGTCATATGCGTCGAGGTTTATGAAGATGATAACATTTCTAAATCTCATAATTTGCTTTAGCCCAGGAAAATATTTCCATTCTGCTGCCACGGAGACCCGTTGAATATGTTCTAACTTAAGGACAATTTATTTGTTAAATTTATAATTCATCTCCATAAACTGTCCCTACAAAAGATTCAGCAACATGTTTGTCCTACGGAATGGATTTTTATAAATTAAAAAAATATGAATTTTACAATCCATACACAGAAAAGAAGATATAATCTGATGAAACTAAAATTCGGAGGGAGTTCGGTTAGGAGAAAAAATTGTAATTATTTATACCCAGATGTTCAATAAGGGGCATATATACTTAAAATAACTCAAATGAACAAATTATTGATGCGACCTCAGACTTTATTTTATTTTATCAATTACACTTACATTATTCTTAGGAATTCGCATTAAAAAAAAACCTATATCCATAATATCTACCCCATACCGTCTGCAGCCGGATTTTTATTGGAGGCGTTCGCATTTGCTTTGATTTCCAGCCAAGGGTAAGGAAAACTGCAGAAAACCTTTCCCAAATGCAGTCCGTTGCCGACAATCATCGGCTACTGGATACTAGTAACCCAAATCCCACTGCACATTATGATTATACACCCCTCTAACTTGACGCTTGTTTAGCGCCTGGGTAGGTCTAACATTCGACATGTCTCCTGCGTCCAACTTAATTTTCCTTAATTCATTTATCTAAAAAAATGCGGATGAAAATAGAAATAGTGAATAAAATCTCCAACTCATTTTCATATCAGTTTTCAAGAAATAAAGATACTTACCAGGCCCTTGGTTATACCATGACCAGAATCGTCTATGAACCAAGTCACAGATTCCGAGCATGGCGGATAATCCAAAGAGCCTTCGTAAAATTTAAAGGGTGCCACACTATCATCGAAAATACTTGCGAAGCGAAACGGGGGTATCTCTGCTGTCGAATTTGGAGATTGCACATTATGTAAGTTTTTTTCCAAGTTGTCAAACGAAGGGTCAGAAGGGCCATATGCGCTCTGAAATTTCAAGGTTGAGTTTTTAAAAGCTACTTGGGACATCAAAAGATTTGAAATAATTGATGGTATTTATGAAGCAACGGTTTTGTAACTGTAAGAATTTAGGGCATTTTAAGAGATTCCTAGGGAATTTATGAGATATACCATGGATTTCAATGGTTTTAATGAATTTTAAGAGATTCAAAAATATTTTAATAAATTTGTGGAAACTAGAAGTGAAAGTGGAAATAAGTATGAAAAATTTACATCATAGCCTCCGTATTTTCTTAATTGCAGTTTTTGCAGTACAATATTTGTATATCATTACAAAAAAAAAATAACTTATTGAAAGAAAGCATTTTAACAAATTAATTTCGTCTTCTTACCCAGAACCACATGTTAAATACTGCAAGACCGCCCTTTTTTGTTTGAGCTTTCTCAAATGATTTCAAATCTGCTCTATAGAAAAACATATGCATCTCCACCTCCTGGCTATTGAACAAAAATGATTATATTACATTTATCATCGAAAGGTTTTACAGTGTTGGCGACAGGAAAAATATCAAGAGAGAATTTTTTACTTACTATATTCTGTTTTTGATGTCAGGATTTCCATAAACCTCATTGGTCCACTATTTATTCATGCGGTTAAAAGAAAATTATTATCATGATTATGATCTTCAGTAATAGTGCCATTAATTGCACAAACACATTTAAATTAGTGAAAATTTTACTCAGTGATTTATTATTCAAATGTTTCACTAATGAAAGAGAAATATTTGATTATTTCACGAATGAAATAGTCAAAAATCACAAGCTAATTTCACATGCTAAAGTCAGTTAGTGAAAATATTGACTTATTTTTTGAAAATTTATGTCATTAAAGAATTAATGAATTTTCCTTGTCGATAGTTTTCAATATAAAATTGAGATTCTGCGGTATCATTTTTAGCATGTATATGTTAGTTGAAAATTGACTTAGTCCGTAAACAATTTCCGTGTTTTGATTTTGAAACAACAGCTTGTGAATACTTTATGTAGGTAGAGGTGACGTATCTATATACAAGTTTTACAATATTGCGTTTTGATTGTGTCAATAAAGTTAAGAATGCTACGATGTTGCGTTCTTTGATTAAACTTTTCTATTTTTCATTTTCTTGTAACTCAAGTAGTAACATATCACTTGTATAATTTTAGACTTTCTATTACTTGAGACTTAGAGATTCTTTGCGAAATTTTCAACATTTACCCTTTTTGGGGCCCAATGGAAAGTCGTTTTTTCAAGAACGTAATTACCATGAAGAGGTCCACCAGTTATCTTTGGAGGTTCTCCAGACCAATCGGCTTTCATTTCCACTGTATCATAGGACAAGTAAAAGAATATATAAAATAACATGAAGCTGAATTAAATTCATAAATTAAAATAAATAATGTTTAATACCAGTGTGGCCAGTATTCTTTATGGTCAATTTCTTTGGTAATTTCTGAAAATTTTTAGGTCGAAGTGTTTTCTTATACTCTGTAAAACCAATCGAGCCATTTGGCTCAAGCATTATAGGAGATTGATTTCTTCCATCACATTCTGGATATTTTTTGCCCCAGTTTTTAGCATCCTTATAACTAAATGCGTCTGTGAGGAACAAAGAAAAAGTATAAAGCCTTATAATAAGAAGCAATTATCTGAATTATAGCTTATCATCTGGATAAGTAATGAAGAATGAATGCTCTTTTATTCTTCAACATGATCTAATGTGCACATTCTTATATTTCTTTTTCTACGTCACAAGTTAGATTTCACATTAAAATTTGTGCTTCATTTTAGAATAGATGATGAAATGTGTTGGAAAGGAGGTTTAAAACTATCACTTACCCGTTCCTAAGATGAAACTGAAAAGAATAGCCGCTACCAAGTGTAGCTGATTCAATTCAAAGCTCTGCATACTCGAAAATCCTATGAAGAAAACAATATTACAACTGTATTTTAAGACGTAAATGTGAACTCTTACTTCTTTCTTTATACACTTGAAGGTCCAGCGGTGAGATGAATAAATTATAAAGTCTTCTAATCAAATGCTGGTATCAGGGAAGAAGAATCCGCTCTTGAAAAACGACTATATATATGCCAAGATTATTATCTATCTTGTATCGTTTCTCAATGTTAACTGTACACGTGATTGAGTCGTAATTTTAGTTTTACACACGTTTCTAAAGTTCGTCGCATTTAAAATTTTGTGATAACATCAGCAAAATACACTGGATTTTTGATTGGGGAAGCACCACCTCTCCGCTTTACTTTTCGATCTCTGAGGAAAGAATCACGATTTCATCTTTCACACACCTTCACACATATTTGTGTATATTATGTATATCGATGACAATGTTTCAAAAATTGCATGAACTATTAGCCTACTTATCAATAAATAGATAATAAATAAACAATTTCTGGGAAAACCTAAAATATCTATGTGCCAGTATTACAGAATAAGTTAGCGATGAACAATAATAATTTGTTAAAACAATTATATTTGCTAAAGTGCTTTAACTATCACCTCAATCTAAGTACAAAGTAAAAAAAAAGATGAAGATCTACATAGTTATCAGTATAAAGTATTATTTCACGTGTTATAAACAATTTTTTATAATGAAATAGCAAAAAATTATAATTATTGCAAAAAACTTGCAAAACCCAATTTTCCACTCATGGGGTCTTCTGAGACACTATAAAACATATTAACGGGGTAGATATTTGAAAAATACGTTTCAATTCGTATTCGATGGCTGATCGTAAAAAGAAAAGTTAGGTTTAAACTTGATTCACCTAATTTTGACGATTTTCAATATAATTTTACAAAAACGTCTTTTTTATGGAAAATACGTTCTAAAATTCACGCGGCTTGCAGAACCGTTAAATATCATTTTTTCAATGAAATCGATTTCTTTGTGGATTCTAACAAATTTTCGGGCGATATGCATGAAAATTAAAAAGAAAAAATTGGGCCACCCAAGCGTAGACACACCCTATTATGAAATAAGATATTTAGTACATCAGCCTTTCTTATTACTGTTGATTTGAAGATCTGAAATTTTAAATTGTTTAATTTTTTATAGTTTATTTTGGAAACTGTCAATCTTAAGTATCTTAATAATCTTACTTTTTACATTTTTCAATCAAAAAGTACTATTTTTAAGGTTTAGATAATTTGATATTGAAAGCGTTTACAATCGAAAAATTTTTTCCTTGTAATTTGATAATTTACATTTCAGAAAATTTGAATTGATAAATTCTAACTTATCAATTGGAAATGTGATTTCTATAGTCACTAAAAAATTGGTATTGAAGATTTGAAAAATATAAATATTTGAAATTTAATGATAATAGGCCGTGGAAAAATTCAGCATCAGCAAATAGGAAGATCTAATGATGTGTTTTTTCGAGACATTCTAATGTAACTGCCTATAATTTTTATGTTTTGTCTAGGATTTCAGTATAAAACTTTGAATGAAGGGGTAAACGCTTGAAACAAATAAAAGAAAAAAGTTATAGCTTCAACTATAGATTAGGCAAATTAAGTTGAAACTCAACATTTCTTCACACAATGAACTATAAAATACAAATAAATATTAACTTTTTATATATCATCCCCATAAGTATGCTTTATAGGGCCCACAAAAACATTGAAGTCAAAAATAGGATGTTACGAGTTTTTTGTGTAATTATGATCTTTTTGCGGTTTTTTAGATCCAAACTGTTTCTCATGCATGAAATACTGCGTTTCACTGACAATCAGATGTTCACATTGATTGTTTAATTGTTTTCTGAAAATTCTTCTCACAATAGAGTTAGAAAGTCACATTTTTTTCGAAATTGTTTAGCTTTTTTTCAGTTTTTCAGTTAGAGCAAGGCAATAGTCAACTAAGTGTTAAGAAATAATAGTTGAAGCAATTTATTATTATTTATAAGCATATTCTCATAGAATAATGCTACAAATTTTCAGTTTTTTCTCAAATCTTCCACATAGGTGCACTCTTCAATTCAAGTGACGCAATAATTAAGTCAAGTTAACAAACATGATTGTTTGAACAATTGATTGTTATTCTCAATAATATACGCACTTAGAGTGCGGTAAAAATTATTGCATTTTATCAAAAAGAATTGTTTAAATAAGTTATTAATATTCACAACTACCTTCACTTTTCACTTAGCGAGGTTTTAATTAATGCAGGTTAACAAACATAATAATATAAAAACTTCAAGTTGAACAATTCCTAATTTATTAATTGTAAATGTAAGCTCACTGAGCATTAAACATTTTTAATTAAGAAATATAGCTATAAACATTTTTACTATATTTCTTTAGGATTCTAACTGAAAGGTTTAGAATGCATGATTCTGAAATAGTCTAATATTTGATTCTTCACGTTAATAACGAGGATGCCCTAAATGGCCCCCGGAGCTCGCAAAATAAAACTGATACAAATCGATTCAGCTCATCAAGACGAGAAGAAAAGCATATAAGACCAAAGTCGTGCGGACCGTCATTTCCAAGATATTAACGAAAGTATGTACTGCAGTCTATGTAAACAATAGCACGCCTTATCAGATAACAAAATTCCTCTATTCAGTGTTTTAACTCTCAAAAGAACCAACAGGAGGTGTATTATATAGAAAATGTTCATCTACCGAAGGAGCCACATCCTCGCGGAGATGGCCCGCAACGAGCTCTGCTAAGCTAAGGCTCCTTTTTCAGAATGAATGCCGTCATGGCGGATAAAATAAAACGGGGGTTGTAGCAATACCCTTTTTAATAAAGCTCGCGTTGCTGGATTAGGTAGAGGTTACCCAGCGGAAGTCAGTTACAGTCTCCTCCCCAATCGGAGTCCACCAATGGGGCTTCTATTAGTGATCAGCTGGCTACCGGTGGAACCCAAGGAGATTCCTACGCTGGTTGTGAAATATCTCTGAAGAAAAGGAGAAGATATTCCATTTTGCTTCAAATAGCAAAGTTCTTTCAGAATCAGATTTCATTTGCGATTCTGGCCGACTGACTTTCCGAGATTCAAAGGCGTCAACAAGCAAATCATCTTTAACAGAAGGTACCATTAGTATGACTCTAAAAAGAGCGTCAGCGTCTGACAAAAACTGCGCTTTTGGTTGCGCATCGAAAAACATTCATATAATATCACAGGCCGTCAGAGATCAGGTGTTGGTTAACCACCGCTTTTATTTACCGGAAGGGTCGCGCTGTTGTGATTAACAGTTTTCAAATGAACAGTGGAAGCTTTTATCACAAACAGCAACGAATTGCACCTACAAAAAAGTCATATCGAGACAAATAGTCTTTTTTAAATTTGGAGTTTATTGCTGATATGTGCGACTCGGAGGTAGAGCAATGGACTGGTTTTAACAAAGACCAATTTAAATATGTTCTGTCTCCACTACCATCTCTCGCCAGAGTGGAGCGAAAAAATCCAAGTACAGCACTAGCACTTGATTTAGCAAAACTTCATACGGGTGAAACTGATGAGAGGTTGCCCTCACTTTTTAATATACCTCGTTCATCAACAGAGCGATTGATGAGTAAAGCCAGGGACTGTCTGCTGAAAGATTTTGTTCCTCTCTATCTAGGATTTTCCCGAGTAGATCCAGAAGAACTGAAGAGTCATATTACAACATTTGGCCGTCAACTATTTCTGAATGGACATAATAATAAGTTAATTACTATTTGGGATGGAACGTATGTTTACATTCAGAAGAGTTCTAATAATAGATTTCAGCGAAGATCATTTAGCATGCACAAATATCGCCCTCTGATAAAACCTTTTAATGCTGTCACAGCTGATGGATATATTTTAGATGTGTTTGGGCCCTTTCCAGCCAACGCATCTGATGCAACAATAATGCTTGAGCTCTTTGCAAATGAACCTGGACTCCGTTCTTTCTTTATGGAAGGCGATGTTTTCCTCGTAGATCGAGGATTCAGAGATTGTGTTGCCACTTTATTAAGATATGGATACGACGTAAGAATGCCTCATTTAGCTGAAGGTGGTCTTCCTTTAAGTGACTATGACGCAAACCTGTTTCGCCTTGTCACAAAATGACGATTTGTTGTTGAAGCCGCCAATGGACGATTTAAACAATATTTCCGATATTTGGACAAATTGTGGCAAAATATGTCTGTTCCACATTTGATCAGTGTCTATCGAAATACGGCAGCGATCCGTAACGCCTTCCGTGAGGGTATTGATTCAGATATCGTTGACGGACAGAAAATCGGTCAATTGACGGTTACTAAAATCTTAGAGCCCAATCGACTAGCTTTATTAGTCGAAAGCCAACGACTAAGTAAGCAGTCTGCAAATTTTCAGACTATGGATCAGAATTCGTTGGAAGACTTCCCAAAACTATCGCTGAAGACTTGCGAATTTTGGCTCTTGGATC
>CAKNWT010315948.1:2936-17890 GCA_932066315.1 Andricus coriarius
ACTAAATTTTTGCGGAGTGTCCCAGAGTATCCTTTCCTTTTTTGCTTCTGAAATGAGTCAACACAACACTGTTCCATTTTGAATATATATTATAAATTAGTCTTCCATGGGATTCGGTCTCGCCGCCCACCGGAAAGACCCATAGCCTCAAGAATTTAAGCAATGATGTTCTCGTGTCAGTTGCGGTCAAAACATTTAATTTATTATATTTCTTTGGTTTGGTTTTCTCACATCCTGGTATGTTAAGCAATTAGGAGATTATCATTCACTTTAGGATAACTTTTACTTTCTTTTTGTAAATTTCGGATTTTAACTTTTAAATTTATGCAAAATCGAAATTCTTACATTTTAATTCGCTTTTGGAAACTCAATGTCTAAAGGTTTTTTTTAGTTACAATTGTGATTATATGAAATATTTATTTAGCTTTTAAAATCCGTCAATATAATATTCTAAAAATCCTCTGTACTTATTTCATTATTTATTTTAAATTATAATATTATCGTTTATAAGCCTGAGAAATGACAGGATCGATAATTACATTAACGTAGACGTACGTTATGTAACTGTAACACGTCAAGAGCACTCTCATCGAAAATTCATCGCATGGGTGATAATAACGGTGCTATTATCGATAACGTACATTTCAACCTGCCAAAATTCGGTAATTAAACACTTATATAATAAAGCATTACAAATATTTAAAGTTTGTATTCAGCAAGATCGACTTATATATAGATGAGAAAAATTGAAGCCGTTTTTAATTGTGGTTCTATTACACAGAGTTTGAAAGTACGACAATTTTCTGTTAAGAAGAAAATTACTGTACTCTACAACAAAAGGTTATTATAAATTACATATCCATTACGGGCACAACATAAGTTACTGGAAATTTAATCTGTAGAACAATTCTTCAGTGTCGTAGACAGGATGTGATAAAGGAGAGGGTTTGGAAAGTAGAACAGAAAAATGGAATTTTTTAATAAAAATTTTAATAGTATTATTATTTAATTTTAATAGTGTTTAATGTTTATTCAATAATGTATGTACCAGGTACTGATATTAGTATAATAATAATACTGTTGAGCTAAGCAGTTAACTTATTACCTATATCTACGACTGAGTTGGAAAGTGTTTAGACTTGAAAGCAAAGACCAAACTGAACACTTTCCTGCTTTAGTATATGATTTATTTCCTTAAACGATGTCCCGAGAAAAATATTGGTCAAAATGGGTGCCAATTTCATTTTATGATAAGTACTTTCAATGACCTACCGTTTTATACTCTTCTAAAATTTGACGTTTCGAAAATGTTCGGATTAGAAATATAATTTAAAAATAAAAATGTTTATAACGGTTTTATTAGGGGAAGTTTTTCCAGAAATATTTACAAGTACAAGGACTTTAGATGATTGCAGAATAAATTTTGTCATTCAGAAATAAATAGCTTTATGAGGGTTCAGGATTAACTTGGGCACATTTTTATTAGGATGAGGCCTCATTACCTGCGACAATAGGCGGTAAGTAGGTAGGAAGGTGAAATACATGAATGGACCTTTAGGACCTCAATTGTGAACAGGGATTTTCGACAGTTTATACAAACAAGAAGTAAATATGCCTCCTACCTCAACCCCGCAAGGGGTTCTAACTACCCTACCCCTTGGCTATGCCACTGAAGGGACGGTGTTTGAAAAAGTGAGATTATGTCACCGCATTGGTGTGCTTCAATGTACAGTTCGCTATGCGCTTTCACTTTAACCTGTTTTGACATTTTTTTCAACAATATTGTCTAATTCTCACTTTTGAAGTTAACAAAAAGAACATACATTTTACATCGATTTCAGTTAAAAAATTAGCTGCAACAGAGATTAACCTTATCGAATAAACTTTGAACGAAAGTGATGTAATTTTGTGTTTTTAAACTGCCACGGAATAACTTTTCAGTGACAAAACGTTGTCTGTTATGTATTTGACAGCAGTGCGAAGAACATGAAAGTATGAATGAAATCGGTCTGGAAATCAGGACACCAAATTTTGAAAAACATTGCACTTATTACATTCACATTTTCAAAAATAATTGCACTTTTCACGGACGAATGAAAATATATTTTCCGCGACTGAGAATAAAGCACTTGACACCAGTCGAAAAGTCGCCATATTCATTATGTTCTTAGCCATAGTTCACAAGTTGTGAGGTAGGAATTTCCGTTCTGACATTTTATTCATGAAACCATTTTTTTAATTAAAATTTCCAATATACTTTTACATCAGGATTGATTTGCAATTCTTAATATTTCAACTTAATATTATGCGGGAATAAGTTAAAGATGTAACTTATTTGTCACAATAGAAATCTTGTTAATGCTTCAATCTCAAAATTACTTTCATTTGTATTTTTCGTTTTGTTCGAAAACAAACGGTGGTTGTTGTTGCGTCAAGTTCTTTATTTTAATTCACGAAAAATGCGTTTTAATTTTTCCGCGATAAGTCTTATCATTTTTATAATACTAATTAAATAAGCGAAAAATTGTTTTAAACCTGGTGTCCTAATTTATAGCTCGAATTCACTCATACTTTACCGTTTTCACATTGCTGCTAAGGACGTAGCAGACTACCGCTTTTATTCAATCGTGAGATAAAATTTCGCTAAATAGCATGTAAACTTTAACAGTGAAAAATTTTACATTCAACAAAATTTAACATCAGTTTTTTCTGTGAAATGTAAAATATATTTGATTAAACTTTATTTGGAATCAAAAAATCGTCCATATTCACCTGATAAGTTTTGGTAAAAAAAAGACTTCTAAATTGGTTAAAGCACATTTTGGTCTTCTAGTACGCATCGAAAAGTCTAAAATAAGATGAAAATAGTATAGAAAACAAGATCAAGAAATACATTTAGAATTTATTTGTATTTTTTTAATCAACGTGATATTTACCTTTTATCAGCTGTTAAAAAGAGATGGAATGACTGAAGATCAAATTAAATATATATATTTTAACAAGTTTAATAAATATTACTTACTTTCAATAATAATTTATATGAATTTTATTAAAAGTATATTTTTCTATTTTTGTGGAAAATTTAGATTTACAATATTATCATTATTTTCAAGACAACGACTAACTTCATTAAATGAATAAAAAATTGTCGCAGGGCACGATATCAATGAATGAATGAAAGGGAATTCCGTTTTTTAAAGTCTACTTCCCTGGCGTTAATTTGTTTAAGCTAAACATAAGTGTATTGTAAAATTCAAGTCAATATTCATTTTTTATATGGTTTATATAAGTTCGTCCCTGGACATGATGACTAACAATTAAATCTGGGAACATCTTTAGGAATGATTTAGAAAAGGTACATTCCGAAAAAAGTCAGGGACAGAGGACACGATGACAATTTCAAACATTTGATTAAAATGTAAATGTAAGATTTTTTATTTTCACTAATAAGATCCACACTGTTAAAAATGTTTGAAATTTTAATATACATTAATATACATACCGGCAGGTATGCCGCGGTACCCTGACATGGCCTTAAGCCAAATATTGATTAAGAGGCTGCATAATAAATTTCATATACATGTATATTGATCAACTTTTAGAAAAGTCAGGTAATTTCACTTTCAACAAATTAAAAATAATTATGGTAGTAATTTTCAAATCTAAATGATGAAGCATATTTTTTTCTAGATAAATATAAATTATACTGGGTTTTATGTGGAAAAGTTCAATTAAGCGAATTATTAAGATACCTGACCTAAAAGCAGCTGTATTCACGTTACAATTTTGACATTTACAGTGAATTTTGAAAAAAATTTCATTCGTACGTTGCACTTTGATTATAAATAAGGATTTAGTCGATGAATTTTAAGTTATTACTTTAGTTTTAAATATTTGACAAGATTTGGGTACATCAAAGAACTTTCAACTTTCACGCACTGTGTTTTACTATACAGTGTACATGTATTAATTAATTAATTCTACAAGATGATGGTATATTAAATTTTCTACATGTATATGCATATTGCTTCCATTACATTTATAGTAAAATCGCTATAGAAATTTCTAAAAGTGCTGGCACTGACTGGTATTACGAAATTCTCCGTAAAACTAAAACTCGTCAAGTATAGCGCTAGATCTAATATTACAAAATTTTCTGTAGCATTAGCCCTGAAAGAGTTGGAAAAGGGTAAGTCTTCGTTGGAGGGGTTAACCACTGTAATCTTGTGTAATCTCCTGTGTACGGAAAATTCCGTAACCGTAGATAATTAGAAAAATCCACGCATTGGATATATCTGACTCTGTAAAGAACCCTATTAAAAATCCCATTAGCACTCGAAAAACCTCATCATCTAGATTAATTAGATATCCAGATTTTTAGATTTGGAAACAATTGCAAGCGAAGAGAGCAAAACCAAAAGTACCGAGCAAGAGATACCGACGAGAGTAATCTCCTTCAGTCGCCTTGGTCGGAGTAGTGGGGTGGAGGGTGTAGAACTGTAGTAGGGTAGGGTAGGGTTGTGCACTGTGAGACTCGGTGCAAGGGCGAGAGAGAAGGAGAATAAGAGAATGCGAATGAGAGAGAGTGAGAGAGAGCGAGTAAAGGGCAGAGTAGTGGGATCCGGTCGACGGGAGAGTGGAGCCACCGGGTTCTCTCTTGAGCCGCGTGGTGGGAGAAACCTGGTCCCTAGGAGGGGGAGAGACGCTCTCCCGTCCCTTTCGTCAGTTAGTTTCGCCGCTGACTCTGATGGGAGAGCATCGTGCGAGCTTCGCGTTTATCGTAAAACTCTCGATACGCGATCATCCGCCGCTCAGCGTCGGATCGATTCGCTTTGTCGATTTCGCCGACAATTACGGGAAACTTTAGTTTTCCATGCGGTCGTACGCGTGGTCTTTAAATTTAAAAAAGTGTTCCAAAAACCTTGTGGTAGTTTCGGTGTCGCGTGGTGAGGAAATCGTGAATATCATTCTCCCGGAAACTCATTTCGAGTTGGAAAATTTAATTGATGGTGAAAAAATCAATCCAAATAAATAGTGCTTCCAATCTCTTTGGGTATTTAGACAAAATATCTGCGAGTTTTATATCCTCAAAAGTCACTTTCTACCCTTGTGCTGAACCAGATTTACCAGAAGTTGATTGGATATACCGAAAGGAACGCTTTGTGCCCCAGGATTTATCTTGAGTGTCGTTTTGACGTTTGTGTAAAATCTTGTGTCGTTCCAAAGCAACCGCGAGTGATTTAATTTTATTTGTGAGAGTGACGGTTGCACGCTGTACGATGTACTGCAGTATCTCTGTAGTTTTTCAAATTGTGAGTAAAAGAATTCAGTTTTTTACTTTCTCTTTTTGAGTGTCGGGATTTGGATTAGGGGTTCAAAAAGCGCGGTTGTGTGGTCCGACGGATGGTGAAGAAACAGATGGCGTTGTAACTTGAGAATTCTCGAGTGTTAGGATGTAGATTTATATGCACATTTTAAGAGGGAAAAAAAGCTTTTGAGATACAGTGAGAAAATTCTTTCCGAGAATTCTTCCTCCTTCCTTCCGTTTTTGAATTCACTTTTACTCGATGTTAGAAAACAAATTGGAGCAACAGAATCTTTGTTAAATATAATTTATTGTTCCCTCACCTTTACATTCATCTTACAACATCAGATTTATTATTTCAATTTAAAAAACGCAGAAATTTATACACCAGTGACAGCGTTTTTTCTAACCTCAAAATTCGCACATTTTTTCGCATGAGAATTGCTGTCTGAATAAAACTACTTAAAAAGTGAATTCTTAATGCAAAGTCAGCCTGAGTTTAGATGTGAATTGTTGGCAGATTGATGTCAGTTATCTAAATTTTATTTGCATTATTTATTGCGTATTGAATCATTTAACATATTTTCATGGTAAAATTCAACTAAATCTCGTAATTTAATGATCCTTACTCTACAAAATTCGATCGGATTGACACCGCCCACGCAAATGCCAGATCACCTGTCAAAAGTTGATTATTACTCAAACAAATAACAGTTTTGCTCCAAAAATACTCACGCCATCCTTTTAAAATGTTTCCATCTGTAGAACAAATTTTCTTAAATCCTAGACCTAGAATATGGATGTGAATAGAACCACCGTGTATTTTCTTTTGACTATTGTCCAAGGCCCTTTTGACGGTTCGCCTCAGGTAGCTGGTAGTCGGAAAGTGCCCTGCCGACCTACCACTACCGGTTGTAATATTGACAAGGCCTTTGGAAAATCCGAAATAAGATTCGAAGGTAAAGAACTTGTCCCTGCGAGAAAAATGGCACATTAACGATTTCTAGAAAAATATACAGACAATCAAATTCCGGATCGGTTCTTGGCAGAACATACTTTTTCATCGGTTGTTGACTATTGTCACCAAGCCGGACAGTATGGAGAATAGGAGATCCTGATTACGAATTTGGAAACAAAATGTATATTTGATTGCCTGTTAAACTCAAATTAGTCCCAAAGTATGATTTCATTTTCGAAGAAAATTGTTTGAATGGAGTGATTCGCGGATTTGTTCTCTATATTTAAGAAAGAAACTAGGAATCAAGTGCTCGAATAATCAAGATTGCTTCTGAAGGGAGAGCGACGAATATAAAATGAAAAAATATCTATTTCGTCGTTTGCTACGCTGCCGCAGATGCATCTTGAAACAAGTTTGTCTTCCGATCCGAGCGTTGAGCTTCTTTTTGGATCCTTTCTGTCGCGGTGGAAACGGGTCGTCCTGTCACAGCAGAAAGTGCCGTTAGGTTCGTTAACTGCGATTAGAAACAGGCGCATTGAATTTCAAATTCGTGTCCTGTGATTACACTGATTATGTCACGAATTTCTGCCATTTATCAAGAGCGAGGGAAAATAAAAACGACAAAGGAAAGTCAATACATTCTCATTATAGGAAAAAAATTCGTCGGGTGGTTTCTAGATTCCAGATTATCTCAAGACGCTTATCTCATGATAAATGATAACAAATCTATAAGCAAACAAGAAAAAATAGTATAACTCAATACTTATCATCTTTTCTTTAGAGATTATTTAGCGAAAAAAATACTTTGAACCTTTTTGAAATATTTTCTTTTTGAAAAAAACTCTGTGTATGTTGTATAGTATCAGATCGGGTAAAAATGGTTTAAAACCGGATAGAGGGAATTTTTCCAATATTTGAAATACGCTGTAAATTAAATACAAACTCATATCAGGAAAAATTTCTCTTAGAAGTTTATAGTTTGTAGCCGTATGCAAGTTTTTATAAATGAAAAGGGAAAATAATATAAATCACTGATGAGTTCACTCATAACGGAGGGTTTTGTTGGAGTTCTATAAATATTTCTCTAGCTAGCACTGAATTTCTATGTTTCTTCTCTCCATTTATGATTATTATTTTTCAAACTTTTTTCCAATATTTCTTCTCCACGGGATCAACTGCGAAGTTGAATGAACTGATCTGCATTTCGAATGCCCAACGCTCTATCCACGTCGAATTACTCCACTCGGCAATTTCATTCTAAATGTCTCTGGAATGAAGAAGATTGGACAACGAAAGCTACGATAGATATAATCTGTCATTATCCAATAGTGGCCCTGTCGCTTCGGTTCCAAGTCACCATTAGACTGCTCGCTCTCGACCTGTTTCTCGTCTTTCACTTATTTATTGGTAATCATACTGTTTCATCCCCACTGATTTCACTCGAATTGATCCAATAATCTCTTGATTTATACAGTATTTTGTCTAGAGCATCATTATGTTTTTTCATCCTGCCGCCGAACAATCTCGAATTAATCCACCCTAAAGTCAAAAAAATTGTCTTTAAAACTCATTGTCAGTAACAGGAATCATCTAAAGTGCAATACTTCTATTTCGTGCAAATTTGTTGCTCCTTTTTAGCTCTATTCTTCAAATGTGTCTATTAATGTTTCTGTTCTTCTGTGTCCCACATGACACTGCAAGTTACATAATTACACAATTCGTTCGGACTTTTAAAATATGAGATAAAGGTAGAAAAGTGAAACGTTTCCAGTTTTGCTTCGTTAGCATATTTATATCATAATTTGCTGTGTAATGACTGACGTTCGTTGCAGCTGCACATACGACCCTCCTTCACGCTTTACTGTTCCTAGCTTCCACTGTGCGTGCATATCAAAGGCTATCCGTCGACGTGAAGGCGACCGTAATAATAAAATCGTGTTTAAGCCGCAACGCGTCGAACTTACGGTGCCGATAAACTTAGTAATAGCAGAAAAATTACTGCGATTAAGGTAGAAAACATCCAGTAACCGTCGTTTTCTCACAACACCTGCGAATTACCGCGTAATTGCAGCGCCTTCCATCCACTGGCTATCCGTTCATGGGAACTCAGTTCATTGTCTAACGCCGCGTACCCGCTCTGTCGCAAGGGCACGTAAATCTTCATATCGAATCGGAAATTAGCGCTAAACCGCGAGCTCGATCCTCATTTTTGTCCCGCTACCCTCTACTTCTCACCGATCCTCCTCCTTGCACGAAACTACTTTGCCAGATATTTCCAAGACATGTTATAATACTTTTCTCGGGAAAATTTCCATTCCTTTCTAAGAAGCTCATTTTTTAATTTCCGCTTTTTTATGTACTCTTCGTTCTCAACGATCAGGTGTTCGAAATTAATAACGAAACGAACAATTTTTCTTTCAATAAAAATTACGAATTTCAAATGAAACAATTTATAATATAATAATTATTAGGAGTATAATATAGCGGAAAAAAAAACTACTGAAGGCATGATCAACACTAAATAAATGAATTTTTAACAAGAAAGTTCATTTTCAAATATTTCAAGCTCATACCAAAGATTTCAGAGATTTTAGGATATTTTTAAAGATTCCAAGGCATTCCATTCCAACTCTCAAAAATGGATTATAATTAAAAATTAGTTTGTCTTCCATTAAAAATTTTTTAATTTGGCTGTTTACAATATCCCGCCACAGGCGGCAGCAGCAGTAGACGACACGATGTGGTATCAGAATTCACCGTCAGAGGGATACCTTCCTTTGGTAGAATGTGGATTTTAAATTTTCCCACCAGAGCAAGTTGGTACCTAAAATCACCGAAAGATGGAGATTTTAAGGAACGCCCTTTTTCTCTCGCATCCGGCGATGTTTATCCACCAGTTAGTATTTAAAGGCCGTTTTTACCTATGCTGTTAGTAGCCGGATGTGATAGACGCTGCTGTCTCTAGGAGGCGGAGAATGGTGAGATGTTCTCCTTAGTGAATATTGGTCTCCTCCAGCCACGCCTGTGGGTAAAGCCACATGCGTGTGGTTGTGACTTTCTGGGGTCTAGTGCCTAAAACTAGGGCTAGGTGCTAGTTGACATCGGGAAGACTGTCCATGTGCATGCCCTGACAAGGTTACATTTGCCTTTTTATTTATTTTTTATCCTCCGTTGCCTCCGTTCTGCCTTGAGGCGGAAGAGAGGATCGGATGGAAAGGAAAGAGAGATATGAAAAAAGAAGATGGGCGAAGAGAAGGGTAAAGGAGATTGAGGCCCAAGTCGATCCACGGCGTGGAGCTAAACTTCCGAAAAGGAACACTCGAAAAGCGTGAAGTGCGCCAATCATGGGCCGTTATTGGCGGCAATTATGATAATAGCATACCTCGAGCGAGAGCCGTCGTATCGGCTGTGGTTCAAGCAACGTAAGCTTGAGCACTACTGGCCTCTATTAATCATATAAATGGTTCATTACGACCAGGAATATTATTACCCGCGATAATTACTCGCAAATTACTCGAGCAAAACGCAATGCTCGCCTTTTAGCGTGTCGCGACGTCGCACTTCCAACAGTTCACTTTTTCCCCACGGAAAAGTTGCTTCGATAGCTTGATTCTTAAAACCGGTCTATAAATATTAAATAGTAGCTGCGATAAACGAAAAAAAAGGTTCAACTGGAATGACTCTACTATTAACTTTGAGTTAAACGTATCATTGGAAATTTTGGATACTGTAATAAAAGTATTTACGATGCTAAATGACTAAGAGTGCGAATATAAAAAAGTATTATAATATTAAAACTCGAGTAGCAGCAAAAAAGATGTTATGAATAGTTGTATAATAAGAACACATGTCGAAAGAATCTTAATTACATCTTGCACCTCCAGTTTCTTTGGAACGTCTTTTTAACCTCGGAATACACTCTTCTTTATGTAATTATATTTCTGTCAGTGTTTAGTTTCTTCTTTTTTGTTCATCCGGATTTCATATACTTACACAATTATACATATTGTGTAAAATATCCATATTACGAAATTGGTTTTTAAAACCCTGTTAAGAGGATTTTTGTAAAAGTCGTGTATAAATTGAAAAATTTCAAAGGGCATTTATGTTGTGGTTCCAATTAATCCGATTTAAAAAACCATATTCCTTTTAAGAAAAAATGCAGCCACTTTTGTTTGTATCTATTGAATAGTATATTATATACTCAAACAGAAGGAAAGTTGTTTTGAAGTAATTAAAGAATAATAAAGTCTATATGGTAACTTTAGAATTCTCTTTATACAAATTGTACGGCGTACGCCTGAATACAAAACGAGAACTGATACTCCTAGTTATACGTCCCACGCACAGCGCTTGTTTTCGTTTCTTGATTGGCCAGGAAAAATAATAATTCAAAGAACCTAATCCTGTAGATTAGCTCGTCAAAACTTGAAATTTCAATAGCGATGCTTTCAAAAAGCAATTTCTACTCTTACATTGTTGGTTTATCAACCCAGCGATTCTGTCACGGAAGTTCTGAGAATAGTTTCATGTTTCTAATGGGACACGTGTGGATATTTGTCGTATGATCGCCCGAAGACACAACATGCGTGAAGTACGCATATGCATTATATCCATTTGTTAACGTTTCTATTTGCTTTATTGTTTGCGAAGTGAGCCAAATTTCCTCATCTACCATAGGTAAATGGATACTCATTAATAGTTTGTCTACATTTTAACAAAAGAGAGGCCTTTTTAATCCAGAAAGGAATTCGAAACTTGATAAGGACACATAAAAAAAAATCATGACAATGGTGAAAGGGACGAATCGCCTCTCAATTTTCCAATTTTCTTAAAGTGGAGGATTAACAACACACAGTATCCATCTTTTTTCATCGTGGATGAGAGGGAACTCTATTTCGCACTCGAAAATATTACTTTAGTCGATGGAGCGTCTTTTCGAGCGTGAACCATTTCCGTTTCCACCCGTTACTCCCTGCGAAACGACTCATTGATTTGACTAGTATGTCTTATGGACGAGTGCCTTCATCGTGTTCACGTCTTGTACGCACAGTCACTAGCTGAAGCAGAAAGTGTAACGCGATCAACGGAAATAAAGGTTATGTAACTACTTCACTAAATCAAAATGTCTTCTTTTGATTTATGACCGTATTGAATCGATGCTACAATTTAACATTTCTATTTCATCTTTCTCTTCAATCTTTATGATTCAGTGAGAAGTAATTTTATTTTAAATTGAGAATACATAATTATGTACATTTTTGTAGAACGATTAAAACTTTTATCTTTTGTATTGAAATGAAACAGTGGTGAGGAATTAATTATCCTAGCTCCTGTGAAATTATACATTATCAGAATCTCTTTTATACGATCTCTTCTAAAAGAAACCGTAGCAATTACTTTAATTGTTTCCGAGGAATCTCGAACGATAATCAACTCTCCGGAGTGTCGATATTTGGTCTTTTTATTCATCTCAAATTATTGAACATAACTGGAAATACTTGCTTTCTTGGCTTAGCCTTCCGCGCTGATTGGTAAGTGTAAAATTACACGGTACAAATTAGTGATAAATGAGTAAAAATAGCACGTACGGTGGCTTTTATATCGTCGACGTCGACGTTAGAAACCTCGTAATCATGACACTAATACTCAGCAAAATTGTCGCCCAGAACCTTGTTATCTATTGAATGGTATCTAACCAGTAAATAGATCCCTGGTTAATTAAACTTTGTCTAGTTGAAGACGAGGTTCGTACAATTACGAGGGAAACCGACCATATAGTACAGGTCCAATGGTTACCAAAAGAATATATTGCAACAGCAGCTTCAGTAGCTGCAAATGGAACGAAGAACGCGTTGACACTGCGAATCAACCATGCACATTGCGAAATCTAGTAATTGCGTCATCTGATAGACTCGCATCAAGTACTTAATTACAATCTATGACCCATTTTCGAAGTATCTAAAAAATGTGGTAAAGTTAATGTTTAGACCATTCAGAAAAAGGGAATTCTTTTTTTTATTTCATTGGATCTTTATCTATAACGTTGGAGAAAATTACTACTGAAATTCTTTAAATTCCGCGTTCAACAAATTAAGTCACTTACAATATTTCAGGATAACGTGTACAATTTTCTTGTTTTTTAATAGTTTATTACAACGTTAGAACACTCAATAATCTTTGTTAAACGCTTATTATATCTCCAGGGATTAATAATTTCACAACAGTTTAAACTAGACATTTTTTTTAATTTATCTCTGAATACTTGGACAATTTATGAATTTTTAAAATCGGGTTTCCTACGCCACTATGAAGGCTAACTGGTTTGTTCTAGCACGTAAGATTCTTTAGTTGTGAATTGTTGAAAATTTACAATTATAATTTCGAGTTTGGGACAGGGGTTTTCAGTAAAGAAATAAAATTTTGACTGGATCTGACAAATTTGGTCAAAAGGGAATTTCGATCTCAGGCAGCAAAGTTCTACGCTACTGTGAGGTCTCTCATTGATACTTTGAGTTACGATTGATCTAGCAAACCTCGAAATACATCGAATTTAGAATAACATCTGGCATTCTGACAACCCTGAATATAAGTAGTTGTGACTACGCCATTGCCTATAACCGAATTCTGTCGTAACTTGTACGAAAATAAGTTGTGAATACGTTATTCGAAGAACTGATACTGGCTTATGTTCGATACTTATGCAAACTGTTATAATACATTTAGAAATCCCAAAATTTATGGAATTTTGAGACCAGAATAGTGTAGCTCTTATAGAATAGAATGAAGCTCTGTCTACGCCGTTGTTAGGACTGTTACTGGTTTATGCGATACGTATGCGAGCCCCTTACATTAGAGACCACGTATAAGCGTGCAGCAACGCCCCACGACATCGAACACGCGGTTAAATGGAAACAGGTAAATGCTTTGTCAGCTAGGAGGGTTATTCTAGAAGGTAGTGATCTAACATCTAACGTAATACCTACGCCGATGTAGTAGCACCGATGGTACACAATCGATACGGCCCGGTGACTCGGCACTTGGTTTCTTATTCGACATTTGAGTTGCTCTAGTCTAGGTCCTGGGATCTAAAAAAAAAAACGTACAGCATGCAATGTTAGCCGACGCCCCTGCGACCCGGACAGGGCCCGAAGTTCCAACTTGAAATTACTTGGCCCCCACAAAAAGTCATCTCACTTAGGAAAACTTCGCCACTCCTGTTCCTCTTCGTTTCTCTGAAATTCCTATTTCTTCCACTTCCTGTCTCCACCCCCGTCTAGTCTCTCTTTCCTTTACTCTCGTGACACGTAGGTAATCTTCACCAGCGGTAAACTTCGACGTTTCGCACGTGAGCCTGAGTAAACGCTTTTCACCTTTCCATTCTCTCGGGAGCTTGCCTCTTTCGGATCGAAACTTTCATCTCGTGATCTATGAACGAAATTAATATAGTTAACACTTTGGGATCGGAAACCTATATGAATATTTTCACTCATTAGAATCGAGAAGTAAAAATTTCGAAATGTCGAGATAATTGTATTATGTAACTTAATAGAGCAAACAAAAATATTCTCGTTAGTTCGCTTCATTACATAAAACATGATTACTGGTCCCTTGAAAGCATGTTCCTACCTTTTCATGTAATTACCGCGATAGGGAGTCCTACCTTAATTAATTTATGAAAGCCCGTTAGCACAGTAGCCCAGAGACCTAGTACGAGAATTCGGTTCAACTTTCATTACATAATTACTTCTCTGAAGGACATATTAGGAAAGGTCTGAAAAAGATAACTAATCAATCTAAAACAATAATTTGTGACGTTCGATTGCGTGCTTAGTTTAACAATGGGATATAATATAATTTGGTGATCTCCTGTGGGTAACGAATTTCAGCCCTTCGGTGCGACCCAAACTTCCTCGCAAGAGGCAACACAGCGCGTTTAGTGGCTTCTGGTTTTAATCGCTATTGTCTTAACGTTACTATCGTAACACCAGCCCTGTTGTTACGCAGAGTGTTATGCGCTCAGGGATCGTGCACCCCTCGGTTCGAGGATAAGCCCGAATTTCACATTAGACCTACAATTCGCACGGTTTCCTGAATCCAGACTACCAATTCCCCTTAGTCGTAATACTTTTATAATGTGTCATAAACGCACAGTGTTATCGCTTCATGGTATACTTGAATACTCTGACTTCCAAATTTTTGACCGCAGTATCGTCTCTAGATATTCCATTTGCTAGTGATATAAGAATTCAAATAGACATTTCCAAGCATTTCGAACGCTAATATTTCTGCAACAATTTTTCACAAGAAAAGCTATTTTTCACAAAATAATTGGACTACCTGTTTCCTCAAGAATCTCGCAGCACGAACTCGATATAAGATTAATTATCCCGGTTTTTCAGACACAGGAAAGGCGATAATTTCCATTGATTTACGTCCCCATATTTACATAAATATTCGTAAATGGGAAAATCGTCGCACTCGAAAGAAGTGTCATCGATTATCGGCGGAACGCTTCGGCATATAATCGAGAGCGGTAGAAATATTGACTTCTGCAGGAAGAAGGGCGGTTTGCGGAACGGATAGGTGGTTAACGGCTTTGAGCGAAGTTAGTGCGATGAATCAAGAACGTCTCGCGCATTCGTCGAGTCTTTGGGACTGTCTGGAAGTTCTTCGTCTTGGTATGTACCC